>JBAMHX010030311.1:0-10527 GCA_037177515.1 Pseudomugil tenellus
AGAGCACTTCGCTCTCAGACTGCAGGTCTACTTGTGGTTCCCAGAGTCTATAAGAAAACAATGGGAGGAAGAGCCTTAGGCTATCAAGCTGCGTTCTTGTGGAACCAGCTCCCAGTATGGGTACGAGAGGTGGACACCCTCTCTGCCTTTAAAATGAAACTTAAAACATTCCTTTTCAACAAATCATACAGTTAGGGATAGTCTAGCCGGACTTCCCATGATGCAGTGAGAACTTCCCATTATTATCTCTGCTGCTTATTTTCCATGTATTGGACAGTACTGGCGTCATTAACCTCTTTTTTCTGCAGTTTTTTCTCATTTCTTCCTTTTTTGCAGGTCTTACTTCTTATTTTATCATTTATCTGCAGGTCTTCCTGGATAGAAGCTGCAATGTATATTAATCTGTCTATCCTTTCCTCTCTGACCCCAGCTAGTCAAGGCAGAGGGCTGCATACCTGAGCCGGGTTCTGCCGGAGGTTTTGCCCTGTTACAAGGGAGTTTTCCTTCCCACTGTCGCCCTATGCTTCCTCAGGATGGGAGATTGCATCGAATCTTGATTAAAGTCAAGATTTCGTCCAATCTAGCTGGTTCCCTGTACTGTATAAGGGTTTTTTTTTTAATTGGCCGATCTCTGTGAAGCGCCTTGAGATGACACTGTGGTGAAATGGTGCTATACAAATAAAGTTTAATTGAATTGAATATGATCAGGGAACAAATAAGTGGGGAAGTACAGGAAACTGGAGTGTGTCACTGATGGTGGATGAGAGCAAAGATGTGAGTAAGAAGGAACAGTGTCTGTTGTTGTGTGGTACTTGCATAATGTGGACATATACGAGGTGTGAAGGGGTCCATTACTGACCCCTGTTGATGGTGTTCAGTTCACTGAGGAGCAACCGGCAAACAACACAGAAGTTAAAAATAAAAGGGGCACTTGTGCAGTTTATTTACAAATTGTTAAAAAGTCCAAGTGAGGTAAAATAATCCAATGGCCCCCCAGCAATGAATCTAGTGCTCCACGATTACTTGGTCAGCGTGTCTGGCTCCAGATGCCCTGGGTTTAAAACCACTGCAATCCCAAAATAAATGAAAGCAGCAAACCCCAATAAAAACAAGTAAGACCAATTAAGCCAGGGCTTCTGTGAACTAATGGCTTTTTGTGCAGATGCTGATCAAAACAAGGGGGAGCGTGCTTAGCCAAGTGGAGATGGCTTTGTAGTTGATGCGCAAGCAGGATGGCGTCCATCCTTCAAGTCCCCTGATGCTCCCCTGTCATCGATAGCCTTGTTAATGGACTGAAAAGAATGGTTACATCTGAGGCTTGTGAGGTTCTACAAGGCACATCTGCCTTGAATACAAAACACCAGTCATTTCTTCAAATGGACCTCCTGTCACCCATGGATTAACATTATGGGATAATCAAAGACAACCTTCTGCAGAACTGCACGAAGTTAGACGGCTACTTGACCGGAAAAGACAGCAGGGACAAGTTCTGAGCACACAAGAGTTTTTCTCAATTCTCCATCCATACAAACATGCATTTATTGATCTGCAAAGACTTTTGTGCATTTCACTCACACTGCTTTTCTTGTTTACTGTGTATCAAAACATATATGAGGAGCAACAGTGGGGACTCAAGGCACAGGAACCTGGCTTTGTTGTCAATACAGCACATGCAAGAGCCCCTAATGAGAAAGAGATCATTGATGCTTTTGCCATGAACCACAAGAACAGGCACATTATTCTGCTCGGACATAATCGGTGAGTAAGCTCCACCCTCTCTAACCATAGTGCATAGTGTATTGTTTGCTTTGGGACATCAAATTTCAGAATTAATACAGCCAAATTGCATTTTTTAAATGTTTTTCACTGTGCAGTGAATACACAATATGTTTTTTATCAGTGATAATAATAATAAAAATTTAAATAGGCTTTTCTTCGTTGGATGTTAATTTGGTCTTTTGTGTAAAAACTCTTTTAGAAACCCCTTACAGTCACAGAGCAACTATTAAGCTACAACAGAAAAATATCTTGGTGCCACCCATGTGTGTTTATCAAAGATCATCAAATTTAATAAAAAGGGGGAAATGAATACAGCTACCCGCACTGTAAAAACAATTACTATCATTATAATAATATAAGGCTGAAAGTTCATATTGTGCCTTGATAATAATAAACTACCCAACATACAATGCAAAACTAATAAAAATGCAACATTGTGTAAATGCAATCAAAGTAACTTCTCAAGTCTCTTGTATATATTTGATTATTTATTATTTATATACTCTGCACTTTGGTTCTTGATGGCACTGTTTAAGTTGTTGTGACCCGAAAGAAACCCATATTTTCCACATCCTGAATTCTAAATGCGGTGAATGGAACTAAACAACCGGCGCCCTGAACTCCGGCTGCAGTTGAGTTAAACGTCCTGTCCATGGTGGACGATACCTTGCAGGAAGCTCAAAACTCAAATGAGATTAAACACTAACATCTTAATAAAAGAGAAGAAATTCATTATAAAAACAAGCAGAATTAGTCTAAGAGCAGATTCTGTTTACTTTCGATCTCTGCCAGGATGCACGACTATTTGGCAGTGATCCAAAGTAAATAAAATGGCAAGTCGGGACAGCAGCAGGGATACGGCACGAGCTGCCTGTTTGCTGCTTATCAACTAGCTGACCAACAAATTAAATCAAGTTTAAAAACATTTTAGGGACTATAAAAGGAAGTTGGGATGTAGCAAGAACAAGTGACTCAAAACACACTCAAGTGAATGGAACTAAAAAACTGGCGCCATGAACTCTGTCGTGGTTAAGTTAAACATCCTGTCTATGGTGGATGATACCATGCAGGAAGCTCTAAACTCCAACAACACTTAAATCTGGTAAGTGACGCTGTTACTCAAATGTGACGGGGTGTTTAGTGGTGTGCTTGTGTGTAATTAAATTAATTGTGTAATTAAAACAAATATGTTTTAATTATGTGACGACGCAAAACCGACGGCTCTCCATCGGTCAAAAACCAAATCAGATCTTTGGAACCCTGCATAGTTGATCCAGCGAAGATCTGGTTCTAGCCACCGCAACACTTCTTCTTCAGTCTCTTCAGTTGAAAAACGCCCATAGATGGCAAATGTGGCACAAAGTCATAAGTACACGGGAATAGTCGCTCCACACACAAACTTAATTTTTTATTAATAAAGCCATGGTTAAGCAGGGTTACGTGTGTTTCACAATGAATTAGTGTTAATTAGAGGTTTTTAATAAAGGTTTCACCAGCAGACGGCGCTCTGTATCTTATGCATCAGTAACTGACGCTGACAGAAGAAAAGTAGTCTGTAAGTGATAAGATTGTAAACACCATGCACCGAGTACGCTCCTCAAAGCCTGTTTTCCTGTTTTGTAGTTAAATTTAGTGTAAAATAGAGATTAATAATAAACAGGAATGGTCTTGTTAAAAAACACAATGTCTGTTAAAGCATAAATAATGGCCAAAACCTATGTTTGGTGGAGTTTGTGTCGCTTCATGGGAAGTTGTGTGCATGGAGATGTTAAGCTAGGTAAATAACTAAGCTAGCTCTCATGTGGTCCAATAGTAAGGCTAATACTATTAGTAAGCCACTATAAATATCTGTGTTTTGCACATGGGTATTTTGATTCAAAGCCACACTATGTATTTATTTCTGTGTTACCAAAGACAATGTAAAATCATGTATGTTTAATGCAGAACCAGTTCATATAATCAGAAGGAGTAAAATGCTGTTTCTTTAATGGAGAACCAGTTCATATAATCAGAAATCCATTGGCATTGATTTTTCAAGCAATTCAGTTACATAATAAATTTAGTCCATGAGTAACGAATAAGATGAGGAAACAGTCGTGAGGCATCTGATGACTAAACTTTGTAAAGAAAGATCTGCAAGGGGCACATTAGGTTAAAAATTGACTTTCAGTGCTATTGTGATAGTGTTTGAAAATTCTAGTGTGTTGCATCTCAGTTGTTGTAGTACTAGAAGAGTAGTCAGTACGTAATTAAATTGTACAGACCACGCACCAAGTATGCTCCTTATAGCCTGTCTTCCTGTTTTGCAGTTCTTGCAAAAGTAAATATGTTGCAGAGGAAATTAGTTGGGCCATCAATCTCTGCAGTGTTACATATTTTAGCGAGCCAGCCAGGAGCTGGCGCTAGTGAGTCAACATCATCACCAACCACCTCCGTTCCCAAGACATAAACCTTGTGGCAGTTGGAGAGGGAGCCTCTTGTGGATGTCTGCAGGCAAGTGAAATGTCCCGGGCTGGACTGTGGAGAGCCCCAAAGCAAGACCAAGAGGGCACTCATCAAGTTGGTAGAGGATAATTTTGACTCAATTGAGGAAAGTAAGGAAGTGGATCAAGTCGAATGGTTTTATAAAAACCTCGCCATGGAAAAAAGAGTTCGAGGGGAAAGATCACCAACTTAGAGATAGAGTCCTGCTCCAGACTCTCACTCCTTGAGGTGGGCCAGCAAAGATAATTGGACTCTCAGCAATTTATCCACATTTGGCTTTACTGTGCAAATCTGACGATGTCAGCAGTTGTAGTTTTATGAAAAGGCCCTAGAGCCCTTGTTGATGGATCCTGTGACTTTAGAGAGTCATGATATTTTTATTGCACAGCTTGGCGATATTGTTAAGGCTATGATAGTGTGTAATAGCAGATAACTTGGGAGCACATGGAATTGCTGGATTTACTGAGAATTTTGTTGGCAAATACAATTGTGGTTTCTGTTTGGCCCAGAAGTCTGAAATTCAGCAGAAAGAAGTAAGTTCAAATTTGTTTACTCTCAGAAGCAAGCATGTTTGTACAGAACAGAGCAATGCGAAACTCTGTTATGGTGTTAGAAGGCCAGGTGTTCTTTCTGAAAATCTTTCTCATTTCAACATTTGCATTAGTTAGCCTCCGGATGTTGCAAATGATATATTTGAAGGTGTAGTAGTAGTTGAGTTGTCACATGGTGTGAATCATTTAATGTACAAAACATATTTCACAGTGGACAGTCTCAATGAGTCCATTTTGAATTTTCCTTTCAAATGGACAAGAGTAATCGTCCACATTACATTCCAAAGGCCTTCATGCAAAACAAAACTATTGGAGGGGACGCTAACGAAAATTAGAGTCTTTTGTGTTTTCATCCATTTTTGGTTAGACAGTTGGTTCCCTCAACTAATCCTGCCTGGCAGGTCATGTTGGACCTAAAAGATATTGTACATTTAGTTGCTGCAGCAATACACAGTGAGCAATCACTTGCTTTCCTTGAGGAAAGAACCTGTGATCTCAGATGCAGACTACAAGAGGTGTTTCCAGGTATAAAACTTTTAACAAAAAGATCATTTCCTCGAACATTATCCACAGATGATTCGGTTTTTTGGTCCACTTGTTTGTCTGTGGACAATAAGATTTGAACCAAAACATAGCTTTTTTTAAAGTAATGTTTTTTTCTGTTGCCTCAGTGAAGCATTGCTTTTTGATAATATTGTCATTTCAAAATCATTAACCAGTGATTTTTCCAGATGTTTGTCCACTGTGTATGGTTTGGATTTAAAACGTTGCTGACTTTTTTTCTAGGTAATTTTCTCAATAGAATTCATAGGTAACCACAAAAAAAAATCCAAAAATGTCTGAACCATGAATGGACCAGAAAATATTGTCAATAAGTGCTTGTATGTGAACACTCTGTTAAGACACTATCAGACCAGGCTACACCTAACCCATGACACTCATTATGTTGCATATACCCACCATTGTTAACTGCTATTTCTATAAATAGTTTTTGAAGTAATTACCATTTCATAATACTAATTAAATGTCTTACATCGTTTTGTGAACTGTGGGTATTTTGTGTCATTTTCAGCAGAAAGTTGACTATTCCTAACTTAGTAGTGAACAGAATGTGCATATATGAGACATGGTATCCATGTAACCACTGCATTTTCATATTGTTAGCATTTTATTCCTATATTCCAGTTAAACACAACATATCACTCCTAAGGACTTTTATCAAGTCACCTCAGAACAAGTTAACAACCTTCATGGCTGATTACAGCTGTAAATCACAATGTTCTTGGTGTTAAAGACCTGCTTCACAGCTCACTCTAACCTGGACCAATCAGGCAGTACTTTGAAGACTATGTTCTCCAGTTTCTCAAGTGCATTTGATAAAAATTCAGATGCTCTGTTCTGAGAAACTCCCTAAATTCCAGGAGTTCTTGGAATCACTGCTCCAAAACTGCAGACTCAAAATAATGAGTCGTTGGACAGCAAGCATAAGCTGATTGGTGTGTTGCCGTAGGGAGACATTGAAATTCTGCAGCCCGTGTCCCTTGTGGGTTCAAATTGAGTACTCTAGAAAAAAATCACTAAAATTACTTCTTAAGGAGGCTAACTCATTCTGTGTCTGCAGTTCATCCTGTTGTGTTCTTTCCAATATCCCTCCTTGTCCAATTTGTCCACTGATTTGAGTCTCTAAGTTATTGCAAAGAGTCTGATATGTTTGTTTCTGTCTATGTTAGTTCTGATGTGCTATGAACAGCTCTAGTCCATCCTACGACCGTATGTTTGAATAATCCGTTGTCTTGAGAAAAATTAATTTGTTTTCCCAAGATAACAAGATATTTATCCCGTTATCACGGGATAACAGTTTTTATTATCCAAAATAAGACACTGTGTTTTAATGACTCTACGCAGCATGTAGAGTATTTCAGTCCAGATTTGAAGAGTTTAGGTATTGTAGTGTTTTTTCAGGACCTGGTCCAATCTGTCCAGATGTCAAAATACTCTTAAATTGAGCCTAATTTGCATTTTCATCTAAACATTAAAGACTTCACAAGTTAAAAACTATGTTTGAATTCATCTTAACACCATGGAGTGTAAACTATCTATGCTTAAAGAGTGTAAATATTGAAGTTTTTAACAGGACTTGATTTAATGTGATCTAGTACCTAAAAAAAAACTGTGGAATCGCCTTTACAGAATAGCTGTGAATCAGAAGCTAACTTCAGCATCGTCTGGCTGGAGCCGTAGTTCGGCTAAGTTCTCTCATCTGATTAGCACAGCTGCTTCACAGCATACAGGTTGCTGGTTCCAAACTCAGCTGTTGAGAGGTTCAAACAGTGGCCTTCTGCCCAGTTTACATTTTGTCCCTGTGTATGTGTGGGTTCTCACCAGGTTCTCAGGTTTCCTTCCCCCGTTCAAAGACATGCATGTTGGGTAATTCAGTTGCTATCAAACTTTTTGAGCAATAACCCCCTAAAATTACCTACCTTGGCGTTTGTGGACCCCACCTTTATGCAACGACTAAGTGTTTGTGTAAATTATTAAATTTGGGACCCTGCAGAATCCTCGAAATTTAAAGGTGGAAAACTGTCTGAAGTGTCAAGGTGGTTTTTGGGGGATTCAGTTTGTCTTGTGGCATAACACCTAGAGACCCAAAATCAGCTTCTCTGAAGAAATAGAATTTTCACACAATGTGTATTAACTTTATTGTTCATATATTTATATTTGTATGTATTCAAGTATCTTTACTTCTGGATTTGACCCCCAAAGGACAGTAACTGGCAGGATAAATTGATTAATAAATGTCTGTGTAATCATAGCAACAGGTTCCTGTTGCTCAGCTGTACAACTGAACAGTTTTAAGTGTTATCCACCCCTTCTGCCATATGGTTATACAAAAGATTTTTCAGAACTAAACAGTTTTTTTTCATCTGCACTTCATTACTACTGTTGTTAGGAACCATATTTATTAAGTACCATTTTTATTTACAGGTGTGATTCTGTGTGTTTCCAAACACCAGAATTTCTCTTTTAGTGGATTTATACAGTTTTGATCTATCTTCTGGTCTAATTTTAACAACTTAAATAAAAATCATACATTTATTTGATAAATGTAGGCAATGTGTTTTTAGAATTTGCTGGGGACTTAATGAAACTATCTCACAACCCCATGAGGACTTTTGGGTTAATTGATCACTTTAAAATCTCCGTAGAAGTGAGTGAAAATGTTTGTCATGTGATGGACGGGAGACCCGTCCAGGATGGACCTCCATCTCACCTCTTACTGGGGTAAGTTTCAACTTTGCTGTGACTCTAATTTGAATTGAGCAGTATAGAAAATTGATGTGTGGATGGATAGATAGAAGAGACAATCTCAAGGGGAAAAAAAACTAACATCGGATTCCGGACAGATTTGGCAAATGCTGAATCTTAGTAAGTCAATTAAAAATTCTGACACACGGATGAGAGTATAACTAGCATTCTATTCAGTGCTAAATGAAGATATCATTTTAGACAACTGACAACACAACATATTCCTTCACTAACTCTTCTGCACTACAAAAACTGGTTTAAAAGAACAAGAAAAAAAACTACAAAAATTAGGTTCATTTTCCTTGAAATAAAATAAAATTTCTTGTTCTGTTGACAGATAATTTATCTTATTTCAAGGAACATTAACCTGTCAAGAATTCCTAAAGTAAAAAATAAAAATAAATCCTAAAAAAACCTACTAAGTAAGAATAATTATCTTACATCTATAAAATAAGCATATGTATCCTTGATTTGAGATGTTTAATCTTACTTAGATTGTAGTTTTTGCAGTGTGGGTCTTCAGTGAGATACAACACAAAGACTTGGAGACTGTAAGCTCTCCTTGTTTGGATGGAGTTGTTCTGGAAAACACAAGAGAAAATGTACTTGTCAATATGTACATACATGTGGATATTGAAAGACTAACTATAAGAATCATGAGTCCAGCAGCAAAGCCAACACGCCCCTCAAACAATTTCAATGACCCTGACGAGCCAATTATCAACAGAGATCGAGCAAATATGTGTGAAAAGCAACAGCTAAAGTGTTGTGCAAATTGTCTTACTGGGATACTACACATAAGCCCTTTTCAGACATGGCAACCAAGTAATAACCAGACATTTACCACCCGCACTTTCCCCAGAGATGCCTATAGAAACATGCAACTCTATCACCTTAGATTACCTGGTAAATTGCATTCAGACATAGGCAGTAAATGTCCATGTAAGACTGTCATCCTGGAAAGCGGATATGCTGTATCATTGTGCGACAGTGACAACAAATGACAACAATAAACTTATTAGATCAGAATAGAATTTACCTGGTGTTGAGGATGGCTCGTTTACTGTCGCGTCAAGATGTCTTTGAGTGTTGATGTCTAGTTCCACGGTAGCGTTGCCATCTATTACAGTTGCTGACCTCGTGGTATCGCCGCTATATAGTTTTGAGCTTCTTAATCACTTGCTGTTTCATTTTATTTATCTGGTGCTCCTCCAACTTGGCTTTGATGCGGTCATAAACGACAGAATCCTGCGCTGTTCCCTACGGAAGCCGAGAGCGGTCGTACTTTTCTCACTTTTTTTTCAGTGGTTTTCTCGTGATAACGGGATAATTTTCTCGTTTTTTCAAGATAACGAGAGTCGTTTTCTCGTGATAACGGGATGATAACGGATGTCAGTGTTAAAGCAATTATCATTGTGAAAATAGATGTCACAACATCTACAGGACTTAGGAAGGTAATTCATGACCTGTAAATCTGTGAGTGAGTAACTGAAGAAAGATCATTGAAGAGTCAAACGGTGACAAAGAGTGTACGGTAACCTACATATTACCCCCCAAATTAATCCTGATTTCACGTGTGCGTCGCTGCCAACTTTAATGACTTTGTCGCGTTTACCCTTTTAACCAGTTACTTTTAAAAAGAGATTATGCCATAAATCTAGCGAGTTCTCTGATGTTACAAGATACATTTAAAAAATTACGTCAAAAAAACCCATATTTTTTATTTTCAATGAGCGCGACTACTGTGCATACTCCTCCAGCATTCAAAAGCATGAGAATCAGCCACGCAGCAGCAACAGTGGGCAGAGAGATGATCACCTCTGCAGCGGAGGCCAGACCGAAAAATGAAGTGTGAAGCTGCACAAGCTCATCTCGTCTTTGTTAACCATCATATATTAATGTCTAGGCTACTAAAGAACATGATAAACAAAAAGTTCTTTAAAGTTAGAAAAACTGTAATTTGTTTTAAAAATCAAACCCTTAATAAGAAAAACGAACAAGTTTTTTTTTTATCTTAAACACACTTTTAGTCAATTTAGCATCTCCATCCAGACATCAATCTACTATTAATCATTAATCATCCATTTGCTACAAGTATATGTACCAACTGATTATACAAATCTGATAAAAACTTGTTTTAGCCATTTTTAGCCCACAGACAATTGCTTATCAAGTTATTGGCAACGCTGTATGTGTGTCTCATAGGGTAGTTTAATGTTTCCACAGTTTTTCATTAAAAAAGGGGGTTTCATAGTTTGTTTGTTTTTTAAACTAACACCATAGTGTGAAATTTCGTCAATGTAGTAGAGTAGGTAGTTTTTACACTACATATTTCTAAAAGTATTATTTTAGGGGCCATTTTTCTTTTACAGTAGCCCATCTTTGATCATTTGGACTCTTTAGGAAA
>JBAMHX010030314.1:0-10520 GCA_037177515.1 Pseudomugil tenellus
TAACTTAAGACAGGAACAAAAAGAAAAAGGATTACCCGACCATTGGATGGTGTGTGGCTGCTCAGGCTGCCATCACAGATTTAAAGAATATAATAAAACTAAATTATAAATTATTATAAATAAGATGGATGGTGATGATAGGAGCAGGATATATGTTTACTATGGTTTCCAAAAGGTTATGATGCCATGATGGATCCATGTTCACTTCTTGTAAATATATTTTAGAATGCTAACAACTATTTTTCTTCTTTTATTTACCTCTTTATTTAGCTTAAATAACATTGTCTTTCTTATATGCTGCTTCCCTGTTTAAATGTCCCAGATGTAAATAATGTTCAGTTCAACCCAATTCCACGTGTTCATAAATACCACTTTGTAAATTAATGACATAGCTAAAGAAAACCGCTATTAGAACCAGGAAACCTGATCACATTGGTAGAGGTTTACTTCCAGCTCCTACATGCTCCAGTCACAGAGCTTAAGGACCTCATTTACAATGCTTGCTTACGCAAAAAACGGGCCTGAAATTTGCGTAGGAATGTTGGTACGCAAACTTTGTGATTTATAAAAACAAACTTAACATAGAAGAGTGCGTACCACTGCGCCAACTTTGGACCTGGCATAGTAACATTTTGGAGGGAAAACTGGCTTCACAGAGGATAAGATGATACATTTAAGCCATTAAACATGTTTGTTGTCATTCACTCTAGGCTTTGTGTTATTGTAATCGAACACACAGAAAAAACAGATTATTATATACATGCCCAAAAATGAGTTATTTATTCCATAAAAACGCATTTAAACATCCAAGGATAGTATGCGCATACTAAAAATGTCATTGTGCTTATTGTTACATTAACTGTGAGAGGGTGTCCAGCAATCAAAGTAATTACTGAGTAGATATACAAATATTGCTGTAACGATCCCACTCTCAACAGGCCCTAAAAAAAAGGCTTTGATGAACTGGTCCCCCAAACTGTTGGAATTTATATGACTACGTCGAACTCTTTTGTTCTCAGAGAAAAAGCTGGATGTGTTTGCAGATGCCTTTGTTCTCCACATGGGGTCTGGAGACGACCCCTCACCCATTAACATACTGACTTAACTTGCTTTCTGGTGTCAACTTTGCAAAGGCCTGCAAAGTCCACAGCTCCAGCTCTCTCTACAGGAGGCCAGAACAACACTCATCAAAGGACGGGGGGGGCGAGGCCTTGCTTCCCCATGTCCACACATCAGGAAAGACTCAATTTTAAGTACAGAGTGACCATAAGTTTGATATATCTTAACAGTCTCATTCATAATCTAATAAACTTTCCATCTACCACCAAGACTTTCTACAGATTTCATCAACCTCAATATGACATCACTTTTCAAAATTTCATTTTGAATGTCCATGTTTGAAGACCTATTTTCTCCTGTTGGTTTTAACCTTTTCCATACTGTTCAATGTATGTGCATTTATTCTTTTATCTTGATTTAAGGATTTTAATCTTTATTTTATGTTTAATGTGATTTCCTTTAATTTTAAGTTTTAATGCACGGTTAGAGGTACCTCTGTGGTAGGAGCCATGAGCTCAGTCAAACTCCACAGAACCCTGATTGGCTGGCAGGATCCAGACCTGCCCACTCATCCAAGCCTGCCTATCTTCAAAAGGCCAACACAGACTCTGTTCCTCCTCTCTTTGCCATTTTGTTAGACAGACATCTGGGACATTTTGTCGTAATTACATAGCAACACAGCTCGCCATCTTAGTGTGGGGGAGACAGTCCCTAGCAACACTACAGAGGAGACATGGCAAAATCATGTTGTGTGGTCGGCTGCACAGCCAATTTTTTAAAAAACAAAGGGTTCAAGACCAAGTTCCATCGTATACCCTTAAGTGGAGTCAGGAGAGATAAGTGGCTGAGCGCCATCAACAGATGCCAAATACGATTGGACGTAATGGTGATGGTTAAAAAGTATTGGCAACCAAAGTCCAACTATACCTACGTCTGTGGCCTTTATTTTACATCCAGTAAGTGCACATTCAGTGATATTCTTGTAGCGAATTCTCACGCGCTGGCACCATTAATATGTAAAGTTTAATGGGATTAATATGACTTAATATTAATATGAAATATTACTATTATTAACAATTAGTAATTTATAATTAAACTCGAGGCACCACCTTCTATTTTCTAGTTTACTTGGGTAACACTATAGGTATTGAAGGAAACCTTATTAGATGATGAGTTGATAACCCAATCAAAGAATAAAATAATTAATCATTGTCAATAAATCAATCAATCTCAAATGTTATAGTCATAAGTTCTAATTTTAATTGACCTGAATCATGACCACAGGAAATCAAGACAGACAAAAACCAGATAGTAAAAGGGGTATTTATTATCTAATCTACAGGTTTTACATGGGGTTATGAGAAATAATAAAACATATGACGAACAAGACAGACTAGACAAACATAACATAAACCAGTGTTGCTGTAAGCTTGATGATCACCCTGAATTCTATGGAATAGTAACTGTGTGGGACTAAACATGTATTAAGTAAACTGTGATGTTCCTTAATAATGTCTAAGATTGAACCATTTCTAAGGCCTAGATGAGATAGTTTCCTAACTCGCCAACCATCATTAAAAACCAATAGTTCCTCGCTGAGGAAATGGGGTTCGTTCAGAACCGCAGCTTACGACCAGTACGCCTGTCATTGGGTTTCGCAGCTTTCAGTGTTTCCCTATGGGGTCAATGGCTGGAGGTTGAGGCCGAAGATGGAAGGTTTAATAATGTCCAAAAGTGAGGTGGTTTAAGCTGGAGTTGTGGAAAATCTAACTACCATAGGCACGAGCTTGGTTGCAGAGCCAAAGCTTAATTCCTCATCATAAGTCCTGAGTGAGTGACCATGTGTATGTAAGCTGCAAGAGAGAGGACAGCGTCTGTGCTTAGTCTTTTGAAGATAGGCGGCTTGGCTGAGGGGCAGGTCTGGATCCTGCCAGCCAATCACGGTTCTGTGGAGATTGCCTTCAGCTCATGGCTCCTACCACAGAGTTACCTCTAACTGTGCATTAACTTAAAACCAAGGGATATCACATTAAACATAGAACACATGTTAAAGTCCTTAAATTAAGAAAAAATAATGAATGCACATACATTGTAAGGAATTAAAAGGTTAGAACCAACAGGAGAAAATAAGTCTTTACTGATGTGTGGACATGAAGAAAGCAAGCCTTCCCCTTTCTGTCCTTTTGTGTCCTGGCCTTCTGTGGAGAGAGCTGGAACTGTGGACTTTGCAGTCCGTATGTTAGTATGGTTGAGGAGTAGAAAGGGGGATAATTCCTCAGTTGCATTCAGAGCACCATAAACAACGGACAAGATTGTCTTTAAACCTCGCTTCCTTTTTGCTTCTTGGGGTGTTTTTTAAAAAATCTGGCTGTGCATTTTAGATGATCTCTGATCGGGGTATTACACTTTTGGCCCTGCTAATGGATCATACAACCATATACTCTCTGGAAGACTTTAAGGACTTTCCAGCTCTACCTCCTATGGAAGCGTTTAGCCGTCACAACCATGAAAAATATTTGACCAGTTTCTCGTTTTAACGAAAAACATATCTGTTATAATGAGAAAGTTTTTTGATATAACGAGATATTAATCTCGTTATGTTGAGAAACTTTAACGAGAAGGTTTCTTGTTATATGGGACATGTTTCTCGTTAAAGCGAGGTTAATATAGTTATATATCCTCATCTAAGTGACAAAATTATCTCGTTATAACATAATAGGTTTGACCGCAACATTGCCTTCTCTGGGAACTTTTGATTCTAGTCCGGAGGGAACACCGAGAAGATGTAGAGGGGTGCTTTTTTATAAGTCGAAATCTGTCGAATGATCCCATTTCCACACAGGAAAAAAAGATAACTTTGTTGCTTAAAAAAATCATTATATTAACCTCATTGAAACACATCTTGTTATAACCAGAAACCTTCTCGTTAAAGTTTCTTGATATGAGATTAATATCTTGTTATATTAAGAAACTGTCACATTATAATGAGAAATGTTTTTCGTTAAAATGAGAAACTGGTCCAATATTTTTTAATTGTTGTGGCGGCCAAATGCTTCCGTAACTTCCTTATATCGTGTGATTTCATTTGCTGGTTGGTGGCATTGATATGAAAAACTCATGTGGAATAAGTAAATCCAAATTTAGGGAATTTAAACCAACCTACAGTGAGCCAATCGTATTTAACTGAATGAGACACGTTGTTTACCCCTAGACAAAGATGGCGCCTTCGGTTGCCATGGCAAATACGTCACGACATGTCATCTAACAGATTTCTTTGCCTGGATTCTCTTACATGCTCCATGCCCTACCTCTTAGCTCTCTCAGCTCATGTTTGTGTGAAAAGCTTTGTCCTCCTTGCTGGAGAACAAAAGAATGCCACATGGTCTGAACACATGGCCGCTCCCTCAGGAACCTAGAATGAGGAGTTAAACTTTCACCTTACAGCAACTAAATTTGTGCCTCCTGAATGGGAGTTAGTTTTATCCACAACTCCATCTTAAACCACAGTACTTTTGGACATTATTGAACCTTCCCATCAAACCTGAAAGAAACCACAAAAAGCTGCGTACCCCAATGAAAGGCTTCTATCCAATTCTTACGGCGACAATACAGAATGACACTGTCTCGGCGCCCCAGAACGGATTCGTATCCGAGCCAAATCCACTGGCCGTAAGCTCCGGTTCTGAACTAACCACATTTCCTCAGCAAGGAACTATTGGTATTTAATGATGGTCGGCAAGTTATAAAGACTCACGTAGGTCGTAAGATATGGTTCAATATTTAGACATGTTTAAGAACCTCACACATTACTTAATACATGTTTAATCCCACACACATACTTTCATCTTCCATAGAACTCCGGTTGATCATCAAAGCTTACAGCAACACTGGTTTATGTTATGTTTGTCTAGTTTGTTTTGTTCGTCATATGTTTTAATATTTCTCATATTTAGCCCATGTATAACCTGTAGATTAGATAATAAATACCCCTTTTTATTATCTGGTTGTTGTCTGTCTTGATTTCCTGGGGTTATGATTCAGGTCAATCCAAACTAGAACTTACGTCAACAAAATTGGACACTGCTTGATTTGTTGAGACTGATTAATTATTTTATTCTTTGAGTTATTAACTTATCATCGAATAAGGTTTCCTTCTATACCTATAGTGTTACCTAAGTAAACTAGAAAATAAAAGGTGGTGCCTCGAGGTTAATTGTAAATTAATTATTAATAGTTAGTATCAGGGCTGCACGGTGGCTTCCTCCCACTGTCCAAAGACATGCACCTTGGGGATAGGCTGATTGGTGACTCTAAATTGACCTTAGGTGTGAATGTGTGTGTATGTTTGGTTGTTCGTCTATGTGTGTGGCCCTGTGATATACTGGCGACCTGTCCAGGGTGTACCCCGCCTCTCGCCCGTTGGCTGCTGCGATTGGCTCCAGCCCCCCCGTGACCCCGTTTTGGAATAAGCGGTAGAAAAATGGATGGATGGAACTTCTACTGTAATATGTGTCCGGGCATAAGAGTTCATTACATTGCCATGAGAGTAATGTCACGCAATCATAATGAGTCACAATGGATGTGCTTGCACATTTCATGAACACTATGGCAGGATGAAGATGGGATGTTGATGGGATATTTGGGAATCATGAGGATTTCTGGCCAATAATGATGACTGGCTGATAAGCCGAATTGTTCTTACAGTTATGTACCGAAGTGGGTCCAGTGTTAGGGTGCCGGACTCGCCGGTTACCGGCTGTTTTGGACGGTATGATGTGAGAATAAGGTTATGTATGTGAACCGTAAAAACATTAATTCCATTAATGTACAAGTTATTTGTAACGCATACATGATCCTGAAATACGGCGGCTTTCCTCTTGTTTGTTACGGTGCTACTATGACTCCAAAATAAGATTGTCTATGTGTCTCCACCTCACTACCGAGCACCTCGATTTCAGTCTCTGAAAAGTTAAAAGCCTCTCAGTTGCCCTGATTCACCGTACAATGCCACAGACACTCATTGATTCATATGTCACCATATTTATGAGCTACTTTGCATTGACTGTGTATGGTAGAAAGTAGTTGTGTAGGGGCGTTGACGTGAACCAAAATCACCTGCGCAACCTTTTTGGCAAGGTTTCAATTTATAAAAGGACACTGCGTGAACCTGAGCGTACGTAATGTTTTTTGATCATACTTTTACTTTGGCGTAAAGTTGGTAAGTTGGTTTTTTCACTAAGCATATTCTAGTAGGGATTCTATGCAAAGTTCTATAAATGAGCCCCCAGGTCATTAATATTTTCTTCTTCTGCACTAAGATATGTTCATATTTAGAAATAGTTGTAAACATACTCAGCCATGTGCATGATTACACCTGATTCATGACCCACCATCAAGTCACATTCTCACATGCTCCTCCAAACTCACGCCTGTTAGCTTTTTCTTGCAAAATGTGTAAACGCATTAAATATGAACATTTAAAATAACACTCAAATGTTGCATTTGGAGAGTTCACACTTAGAAGAAAAAAAGAATATCATTGTTTTACAGCATCAGAGTCACATGATACTCCACACATGTCCTCCCAACATGTGCTGTTAATACCATCCCCATGGAGACTTGTGTACATGGTGGGGCCACCCCACACCTACCACCTCAGTGTGTTTCTGAACAAACTGGCTTGTCATCACAAATTTCACAGTAGCTGTTTAATATTAGATTGGAGCAGAAACATATAAGAAGAAATAAGAACAGGGATAATGAATAAAATATTTATGTATGCACAAATAAACACACACATAAATAAAACATCCAGATAGACAGACAGGCAGGAAGGCTGGCACACAAGCAAACAGACAGACAGGCAGGGAGCCGATGCAGTGATTTTAGAACTGGTATGATGTCTTCCTGTAGAACATCTCCCCATTTTATTCCAGATCTAAACACTGTGATGAAAACAATTGTTCTTGTTTGCAGTGGCAACAAACATCTGAGTCACTCATACCCATCTTATGCAACTGAACAAGGGTAATGTTTCTTTCTAGAACTAAATTTGTAGATGACCATTATTCCTGTCAAATACGAGGACACTAGTTTCTTTAGACTAAGAATATAAATTTAATAATGAAGAATAAAAGAAGTTGAACATACATTAAACATTAAAACATTAAAGGGTCAATACATTAAGACATACACACATGCTACAAGGTTTTAACCAGGGGATAATCTCTCCAGAGATCAGTCATCACACAGAAGTCTGGAACTATTCTGCCGTATAGGGGAGCTTTGTTTAAAGACTTCAGTCACCTGCATGAATCTGAGGCCTATTCTTCGACTACGACAACAAAACCGAGGTCTCAGCCTAAACATTTGCAGATGGTTTATTAAGGTCAGAATGACATCAGTTTAGGATCCTTATGGTCGGACATTTCAGCTTGACATTAATTAAGAGCAAAGTAATTAAGCTAATACATGAAATTCCTCTACAAAAATAATAACTTATTGTTCTATTTTTCTGTTTGTTTTTCCAAACATAATCCCGTTTTTCCTTTAAATTATTATCCTATATCAGTTCCTCCGTTCCTTTCAATTGCAATTCAATTATTTACTGATGTATTATTAAAAAATTATATAGTTTCTATGCTATTTTGGATTTTTCCCTGGCATCTGACATTTTATACTTCAGGAAATAGAAAACTTTAGGCATTAGAATACTTCATATTTAATAAGATAAATAATTTTTACTTCAATTTATTTATGTTTTACTTTTTTTATTTATCTATTGACATATTTCCTTCATAGTTTATATTTTCTTAATTTCAAGATTTATTTCAGATTCCTGGTCATATAATTCCAGGAAAAAATCCAGTATTTAACATAAAATCACACTAATCAGATTTTTACATTTTCAAGACATTTTAAAGGTACGTAGATGTACATTTCCACATGCATGTAGTAATCGTGACCAAATGAATTGATTAGTTAATCATACAAGCTGAATTCAGAAAGAAAAGATAGAACAAGTTTTATTTTAAGTTAAATATTTATTCAGTGAGCCAGACCACGGCTTTAGCCACCAGGTTGTGTGCTTGGGACTCCTGGTTAAAGCATATCCGACTGTGTGGCTTGGGAAACTGATGGATGGATTTTCATGAAATTTTCAGGATATCTCCGCTTTGGGACCAGGTCATCCAGGGGGTGGTGGGGGCGGGCAAATGTGTAGGTTGGCAGAGGTCTGTGCTCTCCGAGTGCCTTTCTAGTTCTGTTTGTTATAGATAAAAACGTTCTGAGCATGAGACAAACCCTGCTTGGTGCTTGGTGCAGATGATCAAAAAGAACATTATGAAAATAAACATAAATAAACATAAAAACATAAGTAAAAATATTAACGTAGATCCAGAGTTCTTAGAGTTCTTATCAGTCTGCAGCATAGATGCGCTTTAAAAAAAAACTAAAAATAAGGGCTTTAGCATAAATGTAAGAGGCTTGGTGACTGTAGCTTACACATGCAAACAAAGCCGCTCTATTTTTATATAGTAAGTTTATGTTTTTAATGATCTTTTTTTTAATTTAGGTTTTCCATGTATCCTTGTTTCAACACATCTGGTAAAAAATGAATGAGTCATTATCAAAAACTTGATAGGCTGTTAGATCAATTTATTTTGATTCAGGTGTGTTGAAGCAGGAATACATGGGGAATCTGCTGGTTGTGCCCATTTTAAGACTGAATTGAATATTCCTGCCATAGAGCATAACAAGTAGCAAAACGAATGATGAATGAAAGCGGTCTTCTTCTGCTGTACAGCAGTTAGTCCATAAATATACTGACACCACCAGAGGCCTGTACTACGAAGCTGGATTTTCGCCTTTCTGGATAACTGCAGAAATTACTTCTGGATTTTCTGTACTACAAAGCTGGTTTACTGTTGATCAAGCTGTATTACCGCAGCAGCACATGCTGAACAGCTAACCTGCTCCGGAGCAGGTTATGTTCTGGGATAAGAGATCAGTGAGTAAAAAACCACCACCTCCTCACCATTCAGATCTCATAAAAAATGTCCTGCTTATTTTTAAGAAGATCCTGATGACGTTGCAGCACGGGTAGTGAATAGCGCTTCGGAGTGGAAGAGTCTTCAGGAAACAGATCCAACCCATTAGACTGTACAGATGACATGCTGTACCAAAGGTCCAGATTTACATCAGATGGGATGAAGTACATGTGCAGCTGTTAGAGCATTTGCAGCAAACACATTGTAGTCGGGCGCTTACTGTCCCGTAGACAGTGTGCACCGCATTACCTAGTTTTGCTTTTTTCAGTGGACATACCTGACATGATCCAAAACAAGAATCCAGATACATTTGTATGTAATCTATGGAGGTTTTCTTGTAATTGACATCCATACATGGCTTTTTGCCTGCACAGTTTTATTATGTTGAATGGCATATATGAGAAGTTTGGGCTGAATTTTCTCCAACACTGTACAGTTAAATGTTGTGCTTTTTCAGTGGAGATACCTGACATGATCCACAACTAGAATCCACACACACTTGTGTGTATGAAGGTTTTTTGTAATTAGCATCCATACATGGCATTTTGCCTGTACAGTTCACTGCTCCATGGTAAAATACGTGTTGTCCATGTTTGTGATTGGTCAGAACTTCCAAGCACCACCATTTTTATGTGAACGCGTATTTATTTTAAGTGGAAAGGTCTGGATGGAGTAAGCAAGTTGATAGCCAGCTTCATAGTACAGCTTATCCCAGATCCTCAATGTTTGGCTGAGTCAAACATTGAGAACGGAGATGCGGGATGAATTAATCCTGCCTCAGGTTTGTTTTGGTGAACATGTTTATCAAAACTGGGCTTATTATGCAGCATAATGTTAACTAAATTCAATGTTGCAGATAAACATGCCCAGCTAGACTAATTTGAAGTAAACTAAAAGTTATTCAAAGGATTTTGATTACATTGCTTTATGTGAGTAATCTGAAAGATTTCATTACAGATTACATTTTATGAAGTGTAATCAGTAATCTGTAATCGATAACATTTTAAAAGTAACCCTCCCAACACTGGCCTTGACTGTCTGGAGGTGGAGAGGACAGGAAACACACTGCAACTGATATCCAGGAAGACCTAGAGACAAAGGAGAAATAAGACCTGCAAAAAAAGGAAAAATATGTTAATGATGCCAGTATTGCCATATACATGGCAGATGAGCACAATTTGGTTATACACAGCAATGAAAGTTTATACTATGTTGCCTGATAATATTACCTAAGGGAAGCATGTATATTGTAAAAAGGCATTGGTCCAAGTACAGAACCCTAAGGAACACCATGACTTACTGTGGTGTGTGAGGAAGACTCATCATTCACATTAATAAACTGAAATCTATCAGATAAATATGACTTAAACCAGCTTAGTGCGGTCCCTTTAATACCAATAACATGTTCCAGCC
>JBAMHX010030315.1:0-10519 GCA_037177515.1 Pseudomugil tenellus
TATATATAAATTACAGTTTTTATGCATCCCACAAGTGGATCAAACCACCTAAAAACTTAGAGGGCTGCTAACACTCTCAGCTGTTTTAAATCAAGGTAAAAAACATTTACCTTTTGGCTTCTTTTATCTTTTTTGTTTTATCTCTTTTAGACCTTTTATTCTGTTTTTATATGCTCTCTGCCCCCCGCTGTAATGCTTTTATGTTTTTATATAAAGCACTTTAAACTATTCTGTACATGAAATGTGCAATACAAATAAACTTGCCTTGCCCTTATCTGGCACAGTCCACATGAACACTGAACACTTCTTTACCACATATGTCAGCATTTAGTTCTTAACTAACATTTTTCAACAAAGAATTCCTTTTGGATGAATGACATCTTTTCTGCAGCACTGCAGCTTGTTTAAAGTTTTCATGAAGGACACCAGGGTGGAAAATACACTTGCTATGTAACTTTGCATTCATGTAGGCAATCCGCATATGCCTGTGTACTACATCTCTAAGTTTTGGATCTTATTAATTGCAACTCAAACTTCATAAAACATCAGGATAAACAGGATGTAAAGAAGCAACATGGTGCAATAAAGAAGGTTGATATTTGATTTGAGTCAAGGTGGAAAAGAAAATCTTTAGCATTTTAAATCTGCAAACATATTCATTTTGAATGACTCCAAGAAAATGTAAGATAATGCATAAAGCAGTGTTTTAAAGAATGTGTACATCTATTCAAAGCAAGTATATTCCAGTGTTGGAAAGGAAGAGATAAGTTAAAAAGGGATCTATGTCGCTTTCGTGTCATTCTTTTCCATCATCTAATAATGTCTCCTATCAATTCTGAATTAAATTCTTCTTTGAGTTTACATTAAAATAATAATTCTGAATTAAGGTTTTCAAGGAATTTACCTTCTCTTAATTCTGAGGCGATGGTGAGCATTATACACTCACGTAAACTGGAAATACACAAACCACTTCCTGTTTTTAAGCTGTACTATATGCAAAACAACCTAAAAAAATAAAAAACAATTTTGCTCAAGTTTGTTTTTTAAGTTTTAGCTGGTCACATATATTTTAGTTTTTTTTTTTTTTTTGTTTGATTGTTTTTTTTTAAACAGAGATCAATAGACGGGATCAAATATACCAAAGACGGGAGGCGAGCATAAAAAAAAAGAATAAACTTTATTGCACAGTTCTGCATTTACAAAACAGCAAGACATGAGGCAGAAGGTTAGCATGCACAGAACAACGTGAATTCACTCACAGTGGAATTAAGGTTTACATTATAGAGGAATTATTTCATTCATCTTTAAAATACAAACCAGCCACTTTATTCAGAATTAAGTTTAATTCCAAATTGTCAATTCTACTTGGAATTAGGTATGTAGATGCTTACTTTTCATCTGTTTAAAGCAGAATCAACTTTTATTCTGAATTAAAGAGGAATTAAAAGTATCTTGTAAACATGTTAAGTGTGTGCTCAACATGGCAACAGCATGGTCCTGCTGTATAACTGGGCTACAACAAACAGAAGTTTCTTTCTTTCAGTGAAAAGTGGTGCATTCAAAATGCAAACGCCAATAGGCTATCTAGCCTGGACAAAAATCAACAAATGACAATGAATATTACATTACTGCTGTTAAAGCATTATTAGCACATATCTCTAAAGGATAAAACTACTTTGAGAGAAGATAGATGTTCAGTGTGATTGGCCTGTACGTGCAAATGTGACATTTTAATTCAAAATATTTAAATACAAGATGTTTTAGTTTTTCATTTTCGAATCTTACAGGCAATAGGTGCATCGCAGCATGGCAGACACATCTAATGAGGAATTTCTGGTATCTTTCTGACATGGGTCCATAAAAGTCTGAGAATAAAAAGGAGGGTTCCAAAAACGGTGGGACCCCACTTTTTGGGAAAGCAGCCAATCCTGCTCTTCCTTGGTAAATGCCAAATGGACTACATAGTGTTGAATTTTCAACACAGCCCCAGGCATTTTCGTAAATGTTTGGCCTTCATGCTACCTTCTGAAAGATTGAGCAGAATCATCCACCTTAGCGGTCTGCTGGACCTTTTTTAGGGCTTATTGTTCTTCTTTGTCCTAAAGAGTAGAGAGCTGTCCTGCAGCTGGGTTATTGTCCTACATGTCTCCTGGTATGCTGGTCTGTCTTCCACTATCTTTTCCATATTCTTGACATTTTGTTGGGAGCCACAGCAAACCTTCTTGCTAATGTGTCATCCTGAATGAGCCTGAAAAACATCTCTAGGTTGCACACACTGCATCATATTGTGTCTAGTGGTGAAGGTCCTGGCAAAATGCAAATGTGACCAAGAATAGAGCATGAAAGATGAAGACTGAGAAAATGTCTGTGACCACCTACAGGAATATTCCTTAATAGTGGTTTCTGTTCTCATTGCCTCTCATTTCCTCATGGTATCCATTTTTACAACAGCAGAAAGACTGATTCACTACCAATGTTGCTTCCTCACTGAACAGAGTTGTATCTCAGAAATGTGACTGATCTTGAGTCCTGTGCTGAGAATTATGTGTTGCCATTTTCCTTAGCAGTATAATCATGTACTGGAGAGAGATTTCTCCTGTGGAAGGCATCTTCCTAAAAAGGAAATAACGGTGCCCATAAGAGTGCACATATAGCAAACTCATAAACACAGGAATTAACTTTGATGGTCACATTTTTGCATGCATGACGACACTTCATATCCTTCAAATACAGCCAGAATTTTCTTAAAAAAGGTGAAATATTACTTGTAGCGAACAACTTAGGTTGGATACCAAACATCCATTTCCTTATGTTGCACAAAGTTACATGACTCAATGACATTATTTTAACTTCCATGAAGTCTGTTTTCCTTTCACTTGTATTTTTTCTTCCAGGTGGGTTGAGTTAAATGCTTGCATAAGTTTGACACTAGATATGTAAATGTTAGATGATAAAAAAAAATATGCATTTTAAATCTTCCCCTCACCACAGTATTTTTACACGGTTTTGGTCAACTAGGTATCTACTAGGTATCTAAAGATGTAGATTATTTAAACCAGTGAAATTATAGCTTCTTGTGTTGTTTGGACGGGCAAGTTTTATCACACATGCAGTAAATACATTATTGTGGTTTTTGCTATGTGTTGCTGTCTTCTTACAACATCTGCAATTCTTGTGATCCTTTTTATGTAAAGCACTTTGAACAGTCTTGTACATTAAATTTGATATACAAATAAACTTGCCCGGCCTTACATATACAGCATGAATACAGAATGCATAATTAGACATCACAAAGAAAGAATATTAATCAGATATAGTAAGTATAATGTTTAATCAATCAAAAGACATTACTTGACCATCAGAATGCAATAATGATGTGAGTGGTCATCAAGACCACTCTATCAGCTGTGCTGTTAGCAACACATTTGTATCTTAACACTTTTTGCATGATTAAATTTCCCACTTCTATCCTCCCTCCACTTCATTCAGACAGCATCCATTTCAGATGTTTGTGTAGGTGTAGGTGCTTATTAGAAGTTCATGTCTGGAGATTGAAACATCAAACACTCTTTCAGTCTCTCACATTGGGGAGCGCCATTTACTGGCATGTGTCAATCTGCCAGGGCGAGATAATTCCTCACAACCCCAACCATTGCTGACAAGTAGACTGAATCGCAGACAGCAGGAGGACTAATCAAAGCAAAAGTAGATAAACACACGGCTGATAATGTAGACAGATGGCATACAAGACTTCATTTATAGTTAGCTCCCTAAGTTAGTTTTAAATTGACAAGCTCATAAGTCTTTATCAATAAACAGTAAACACACACACACATACACACATAGTTTAACCAAAAGACAGAACAGGCAAAGCAGACTGCAGCACTGCATGCCTGTGCAGAGAAGCTACCAAGGAAGGAAATGTTTGTCTTGTCTGGTCTCTGCAGCCAAGGGCTGAATCCAAAGCCAAAATATTACTGGTATGTTGTATAAATCAACTGGTTTACCTACAAGATTACAACACTGGATAGTTTGATTACAAAAACAAGCATCCTCTTCATGTTAATTTCATCACAGTCTTAAAAGCATTTACTCTTTTCATTAAGTGCCTAATGCCATAGTACTCTTCATTATTATAAACCCTGCGATGCCAAAAGATCTCCATTAAAAGATGTTGTATCCTCCACAGTTGTGAAGTGATTAGTTCTCAATAGAGTTGGGACCTCAGGGAGTTAAATGATGCACACTAATGGTAAGTAGTTCACACTAATAAATTGCACTTATCCGCCTTGTTGATGATTTTTGTGTCTTGTGGTTCTGTGAACAATTGAAAAATTTCATATTTTTTTATTAAATAGCGTGGTCATCCTGTTTTTGAGCTTTCTAAACAACCCATTCTCCCTCCAGATGTGTCAAGAGCCCCCTGCAATGATTTTGGACACAGATGGTAAAAAAAAATTTTTCCGGACATGCAAGGTGTCCTCAACATGTTTCTGCTGCAGCAAATGCATGTAATGCAACTATGTGTGTATGTGTGTGTGTTTACTGTTTATTGATAAAGACTTATGGGCTTGTCAATTTAAAACTAACTTAGGGAGCTAAATATAAAGTTAACAATAAAAATCAGATAAAACATCCAACCTTCTCAAACAAGAAAAAAAAGTCTTGCAGCTGTTGTCTAAAACTGCAATCAGGGATGTGGCAGCAATTCTAAACAACAGATGCAACACATTACTCTTCTTCTTTGGGGAGTGGAAGTAATTTGCTTTGTACCATATGAAACATTGTGGTGGAAGACAAAAAAGAGATTTTCTCAAAGGATAAACATTCAAGAGAATGTCTGAAATAATTCATATATATATATATATATATATCCATATATATATATATATATATATATATATATATATATATATGGACTGTACGGTGAGGAGGAGGTTAGCTCGGGCAGTGACCTATCTGTGTGGAGCTTGCATGTTCTCCCCGTGTTAGCGTGGGTTTTCACCGGGTTCTCCGGCTTCCTCCCACAGTCCAAAGTCATGCACCTTAGGGATAGGCTGATTGGACACTCAAAATTGACCGTAGGTGTGAGTATGTGTGTGTGTGGTTGTTTGTCTATATGTGTGGCCCTGCGATAGACTGGCGACCTGTCCAGGTTGTACCCTGCCTCTCGTCCATTGGCTGTTGGGATTGGCTACAGTTTAACATTTGGGAGGTATGTAACACTTGTGCAACTGTAAAGGCAAGACAATAAAAGAAGCCAGAGTTTAAAATGCATGCCTGGCATTCACTGTCAGCTTTACACAATGAAACATTTCCTGCATGGAAGCTGTGAAAACTGCTGTAGCCAACAGCACATAGAAAGCAGACAATGGCTCTGCAGATTTTACCTTCTTTAATTTATGTGCTCAAAGTTTGTACTAAAGCAAAACAACCACAAGAAGGCTATTACAACAATAGAAGAGCAAAGTTCTCATGCATCTGTTCACGTTTCAGCCTATTTGCCTGACATGTAATTAAGAGGGTGGGGCTGGGGGAATTCATAAAAGAATTTAAAGAGGTTACATGTAGGTATGCTGCAGAACAAGACCTTCACACCAACTTAGTTTGTTATGGGACGGTTGAGTCTTATAACACAAAAGAAACAGCAAGTGACATGGCAAGTTGAGTTACACAATGATAGTATCTTTGAATTAGAGGTAAATGTGCTTTTATCTGAACCTCATGAGATATAAAGTGATTTTTAAGAAATAAAATTAACAAAGTTCATAGTTGACTGAACATAAGACCTAATGTGTTGCTAATGATTTATATTACTAAGGCTAAACTTCTAGAGCAGCTAAAACATTGTTGTAACATATATTATGTTACATACACCAAAAATTGTATCTGTTCTAAAAACACAATGAAGAAATATTTCAAAGAAAATAAAAGATTGTGGTTTAAATGGTCTGGATTCAATTACACAAACGCTTTATTAAGATTGTTAGATTCTGTTGCCTTTATGCCACAATTTGCATGCTGTGTAGAGGCGTGTGTCAGCTGTGGACATTTTAGTTGGTTTAACTTTATAAACTGGCCGATTTTCAAAGGTTCTGCTGCTTGTTCTGCTCTTGCTAATATGCATTACTTGTCCTGTGAAGCAAACATCATTATCTACTTGTACATGGGTAATTGGTTTGTATTTTATGTTTCAGATCACTGCACTTACAAGATTGTATCTCAGTTGAAATGAAAGCTCCAACAGAAAATAGAAGTGGGGTATTATGAAAGATTTCCTGTTGGAAGGAAACGACACAAGGCTTGGCAGCTAAACATCCTTTTTTCTTCTTTTACAACACAAGCTGACAACAAAAGAATCTGCTATTTGATGCCGCTTTGGCTGTGGATGTAAATAAGCAGGAATTACTACTGGTTGAGTCAGTAGGTTGAATCATAGGTTTCCCATAGACTATGATAATATCACACTTAGTCAGGCTCTGTACTGTTTGGGTTTGGGTTGAAATCCTTTATGTTTACTGCTTACACTGTCAACACTGTAGTTGTTTAGTGGCAGAGATAAGTGTACATCATTGTTGACACGTAAGCTTTACCGTAACAGAATCTAAACAGCTTCTGTGTTAGTGTGCCATCACGTCTACCGAAAATTCAACTGAAGTCATTGAGCAATTTTCGGTTGCGTGTTTTTATATCAGAAAACCTGAAATGCTACACATAAGAATGTTTAATCCAGCAAATCTTTTAATAGCGTGATTTGATATGACAGAAATGTTCTGAACATCTTCCAGACTAAAACTTTCTCACAGATTGATAGTCTTGTTAAAAGATGACAAAGAAATACTTTTTTCAAATCTGATTTAATTTGTACTTTTGGATGATGTAAATTTTCTCCATTCAAAAAATGCTGAGTCTCTGAAATATGCTTAAGGTGTTCTTTAGTTTCCGAGCTTTAATGCCTTAAAGCTAAAGGCTACTGACACCCGCATACATATTAGCAAAAGAGAGAAAGGCTGACAAATTATTTTAAAATATTTGTTTTAAAAAGAAAAAGGTCAGGTGAACATTATTTTGCAAATGACATAAGACATGCTGTATTACCCACAGGTCTTCAACGTGTCTCCTACTCTGTTCAGATTGATTATATCCATGTTGAGTGTGATTGACTACCTGTAGCAAACTGCTTATTTTGGTTACCAAACATCTCATTCCTAATGTGGGAGGTGGCTGAAAGTTACATGACTTAATGAGTCAGTAATTGTTTTTACCTTGAACTCTGTTTGTCTTTCACCAGCAGTCTCTATTTCAGTTTAGCCAAAACTATCTTCATCCCTCCCTAGATGAAGATTTGGAGGCATTTATGTTGGAAGTTATTTGTCTTAAGACAGCATGTGTTTCCTTTAATGATGAATGAATGAAGTGAAAGATACTTTATTTATTTACTTTATTTCTCACTTTTCAGGGAAATTCAAATGATTCAAATGAAAAAAAATGTAATGATAGTAACTGGTAAAAAAAAAATAGATAGTTACACTAGATGGATAAAAAAACTAAATGGATCAAAATAAACTACCATGTTGAGTGTGAAGGCCCATTTCACTGAGCATGTTTACCCCATTCAGCCCGCTGTCTGACATACCACCCCCCCTCTCTTGCTTATTTCCCTTTAAGGAGATCAAAAATATTACAGACTGGGTCAATGGTCACACATGAACACCACACATATTCAGGGGGGTTTTACTGTTGGAGTTCTCACAAGTAGTGGAACTCTTTCTGCTGAAGATACAACTCCCAGCTGAAAATGTAAAGGAGGAGGTGTGGGAGGAGCGGCTGTCTGGTGTGCAGAAATGAGGTCTGTTTCTTTACAAGACTTTGAGAATAGGAGGTGAGGCTTCATTTTATACTAAAATGAGTACTGCATGTACCTGTACCTCCACAATAGCAGCAAATAAGTCCAAGGCAGCATACAGGTCAGTGGAAATGACTGACTCACCGACACACACACACAAACACACAGACATACACACACATACGCAAAGTTGCCAATGCTCCAAATGCTCCAGAATATTTGCTTACATGTGTGTTTTTTATGTCACCTACTGATGGTCCAGAGATTTTAGAGGAAGCTTTAATTTTTTCAATCTCCGTCGTTGTTTTTTTTTTTTTACTGTAGATTTAGCATTTTGTAAACAATATTTTGTATTCATGATAAGGTTTTAGCATCCCAATTTACTTGAAATGTAACATATTTGAATGTCCATTTGTCAAGTACTAATCAGTAAGAGCTATTTAGCCTGTCACATGACATGTAGACATGGCCAAGACAACTTGCTGAAGTTCAAACTGAGGCATGATCTAAAAGACCTACTTTGGGCCCATTTAGTACCAATGTTGAATGGTTTAAGTTCCACAGCTTAGTATTATTACTGACCGTGTCAATCAATATGTGTGTGTGTGTGTGGGGCGGGGGGGGGGGGTAGTATATGTTTTTTTTAATGTGTGTGTGCATGTGCAATTGTGTGTGAAAGAGATGATCATGTGTGTGTTTTTCAAATATCTATGTAATATACATATACTTTGGTGAGTGAAAGCTTTATTTTAATATGTAAAGATTGTTTTCCTATGTAAAGCACTTTGTGTTGCTGGTTGCATGAAAAGTGCTTCATAAATATTTTGTTTTGAGTTTGATGCAGAATTGGATAATGCATCATGCCACAAAGCTCAAATCATCTCCAGTTGGTCTATTGAACATAATTTCACTGTTCTCCAACAGCCTCCACAGTCACCAGATGTCAGTCCAACAGAGCAGCTGAATGAACTGGAACAGGATATTCCCATCACGGACATGCAGCCAACAAATCTGCAAAAACTGTGATGCTGTCATGTCAATATGGAGCAAAATCTCTGAGCAATGTTTCCTACACCTTGTCGAATATATGAGACAAAGTTCTGATGGCAGAACAGGATTTAATAATGGCCTGGTGAGTTTATATTTATGGTTCCACCCTGTTAATGGGATTTTTCATCTGCATGTTAACTTGGACTTATCATTAAAAGAAGATATAATGATTATCAGTTCAATATCATTATTTCTAGTTTTCTTACCAATGTTCTTCAGGTTTTATGATTGGAATTTTGTATTACATGTGAGAAAAAAATGCTACTGGGTGCTTTAATGTGCTTTCTATGGTATGTGAGAGCATTTTGTCTGGAAGCCAGCAGGATCATGTGGTGCCCAGTGTATCACACTGCCTGGGATTTAAATATATTGAGATATAACTAAAGGGATTACCGTCAAGACTTTTCACATTCAACACCATCACAGCAAATAAACAAAATCTTCAAAAGGAAATTTAAGATGCCTCTGTATGAGAGAGGGAGGAAGTCATAAAATCTAAACTTTCACATTCAGAGGTTATAAATAAATCCCTGAAACCATCAGGGGGGATTTTTTTTCCTTTTAACCTAAATATAGATCATTAGTTTCCATAAAACAAGCAGAAAGACTGGATTATTTTATTATTGCTTAGTTTTGCTGAGTCATCCTTGTGTGGGAAAGTGTGTTGGTATGGTGGTAAATGTGGGTCAGGGTACTGTCAGTGATAACAGAGCGTCTCAATCTGACAACAGTCCAAATAACAAATGCTAGTTACTAGAAGAGATAATGCATAAAAACACAAGATTTACAGGTAAAAATAGTTTCATAATGAAGAATTATATGTTATATATAAATTATAAATCTTGACTACAGGCTGGAGTAGTGATCAGCCTGCAGTTTGGTATAAATAGCAATCTGGACGGCAGCTTCAGAACCAACACCGACATAAATTTCTGCAGCTCTGATCGTTGGCAGCTTCATAATATCTCTGATCATGTCACTTTCAGAACCCCTCCCACATCAGAAGGTCCCGGTTTATAATAGAAAACTAGCAGAGTCGAGTTGAGCGGATCGAGTTGAGTCGAGTAGGGTAGGTACTAATGGAAAAGGCCCATTGGGTACATCTAGTTAATGCAGGGTTAGAACCCCCTATGTCTTCAGAACTTTTTTAATTCTTGGTGTCGTAGATTCAACAAGATGTTAGAAACATTCCCCAGAAATTTTGTTCCAAATTGACATGGTCACACAGTTGCTACAGATTTTTCGGGCTGCACATGCTTTTTAACAGGCAACTGAACCTTACAAACATAAATGAATTGTACCTAAGTGACCAGTTCGTTTACTATCAAGGCTGCAAGATAGGTTGTGATCTTCACCTCTCAATTGAACAGTTCATACCAGATCATTAGGCAGCTGGAATAAAGATCAGTACATCCACATTCGAGCCTGTGGTTTCCAGGTGGAATAGGAGTGAGTGGAGTATCCTGAGATCTGCCGGTAGTGGAATGGAAGAGGAGATCAACAGGCCAGTTGGTGTGATGTCGTGATGCAGGCAGTTGAAACAAAAAGGCTGGATGGATGGATGGATGGATGGATGGATGGATGGATGGATGGATGGATGGATGGATGGATGGATGGATGGAT
>JBAMHX010030316.1:0-29569 GCA_037177515.1 Pseudomugil tenellus
GCCATGTGATTGGCTGATTGGAAATTAAGTGTTAATGAGCAGTTGGGCAGGTGTACCTAATAAAGTGGCCGGTGAGTACACACAGAGGGAGAAAGAGAGAGAGAGAGAGGGGGGGTGATATTTGTATCAGTTTGCTGCTTATATGGTTAATGAATAAGATTTTTCATAAGTATTGGCTAAAAACACATCCCTTAGTTCATCTACTGACATGAACCTTTAGGCACAAAGCCTCAACATCTCGTTCTAATTCATCCAAATCAATCTTATCAAACAGGATGCCTCCCTCCAATGCCATTATACACATTGCATTCAAAGTAAATTAAATCTCTTTCATTGTTTAGAGTGGAAAAAGCTACTTATATATACACAAACATGCATTAAAAAGTCTTACAAATAGCCAACTCAGTATGAAACAAGAAAAATTGGTAACATACATCACAATCAGTTCCAGGGCACACAGGGCGACGAGAATGAGTTCATACCGAGCAAGCAAGCCCAGTCACTTTAATTGTTAGTGAGAACAATAAAACCTCACTAATACCAGCTAAATCCTGTTTATATTAAATATGTGAGGTGTTTCTTTTATAGCACACGGAGAGCTGGTTCTAATCTTCTTGAAATAAAAAACATGGACTTGTGGAATGCACCTGTAACTATAACTGACTTTACAACCTCTTAATAAACATGTTCCACACGTGTGAGAAAAAAGATACAATTAAAACTGAGGTAAAAGTTTAAAATGAGGAGAGGATGCACAAGCAGGGGCGTGTTGTGACTGATGTCACTGAGGAGGCTAGTATCATAGCCCACGTTTCCTTATAATCTTGAATACTTAACACCTGAGTTTGTGCTTTTTTTCTACATTCATGCAGAAGTTTCACACCAACACATCATTACAAAAAGTAATGTTCCCAAACTATCTGGTATGGAAAGCACATAAGCTTTTTTAATTTTCATAAAGCAATATAGTCAGGTCGGCAGAGGATATGAACGGTTCTAACGAGCTCATCTGGATATTTTTCGTAGTGCTGACTAAATAAGCTGGATTGACTTCTCATCTTACTTTGGTCCTTTTGGGGACAAGCATTTTTATTAATGCCTGGGAGTCATGAGGTCTGTTGGATTTTTATGTTTTTCTTTTCTCTTCTTTGGGTAGTTTATCAACAAAAATGGATTTCTGGTTGTTGTATTTGGACTTGTTGAAGCAGTAAAATGGGAGGAAATTAAAATGTGTAGCTACTGTGCTCTGCCTCTCTGAAATGCATAACAAGATCCAGGTGTGGTCTAGCACAGTTATGTTATGCTCAGCCTCACACACACACACACACACACACACACACACACACACACACATGCACATCTGAGCAGTCATGACTGCAGTTTGGACTCTGTGTTAAAAGTTCTGCTGGGGTTTTGCAGAAGGACTACCACCTTGGTGCTAAGTTGCTGCTTATTTCCTAATCACTCTGTGGTTATGCTGTGACTCCAAAAGAACACAAAACACACACACAGACACACAGATTCCATACGTATATGTGCCTGAAGTGCTCACACTCCCGACATTATGGTGACCCTGCACATAATCATCTTTGTCCCCATGGCCCAGTGGGCTGTATGCTGTTGGTCACGCTCTGCCTCAGAAATGCCGTCCACCACACTGCCGTCTTTCATCATCATCTCCACGGCAACAGTGCCTTAAGTCACCGTGACAATGAATTCCACCTGGGCCTGTGGCACTTGCTGCCTCCGCAATGCTCAACATTCAATCACATGTGCCTATCTGTTCTGCAGCCCTTCACGGCTCATCACAACTGGATCTTAAATGTTCTCTCGTTGGCCTCGCTGCTTCTCTGCCTCTCTCTGTCACTTCCACACTTTTCTCATGGTTGCTTACAGCCTTCAGGAGTTTTTGCACTGAGCTTCTTTGATCCATGATTTTATTCATGAGCTAAAGAAGCCTAAGGTGAAATGGGGTCCTGGGTAGACCATTGTTCTTCCTTAGTGCATTAATAGACACAAATAAAGCAACATACATGTTTTTTATTTGATCTATTTTCTGTGGCACTGATGATTGTGATGATGATTTTGATGATGAAGTTTGACATTTGCTTTTATGTAGAATATTTTGCCTCTTTTCCTGAGATGATACAAACAACTCTGTCTATAACTGGGTGTCAGATACCAGGATGAATGATGACAGATGATGTACCAATAAGTGAATACATTTAGTTAATTTTAATATTTTGCATAACATACTACATACGATTAAACATAAATGTGTGTGACTGGTTGTTAGTTTGGTCGTTTGTCTCTCTGTCTGCCCTGTGATGGACTGGTGACCTGTCTCCCCCAATTATTGCTGGGATGGGCTCCAGCTAGCCGTGAACCTTCACTGGAATAAGTGGTACAGATAATGGATGGAAGGTTTTAAAGTTACATGCCTGTTCTAAAGAGCTATGCTGCCCTCGTGTGGTTGCTTTTATCATCCGCTGGATGTCCTGGTGGATAGGACAAAAAATATCTAAAGATTTAACTTAATCTTTTCCTGGACACTGTTAGTTTATCTCAGTTGAAAAGGCTATGAGGTGATTTTATGGACAATTTTGATGGACCTAGTATAAACTTAAACTAAACTGTGATGTGTTTCTGAAGCAGTCATGATACAGATGTTGAAAAAAGCAGTTTACTAAATTAAACACTAAAAAAATTCAAAAGAAAAATCCACAAAATTTAAAGATGATGTTACAGGCCTTTCATACTCGCTATCTTGTATGTTTGTTAAAAACATGAATCACACTGAGTTCAACAGTAAATATATTAAAGATCTAATCATGCTGGTTCTATTTTAAGAGACTAATCCAGTAATTCTTATATAGAAAGATCCTCCATCCTGAACATGGATCAAAGTTGAGATTCGATGCAGTCAGTTGGTTTCCTTATTTATTACGAACTGGCTCGAGTTAATGTGTCCTGGGATGACATTGTTATAATGTGGTGTTATACCAGTAAAGTGGGGTAGAGTATGAATCAGGCAACAGTGGAAAGAAAAACACCCTTTTAATAGTAGGAAGGAAAACCTCCAGCAGAACTCAGCTCAGGGAGGGCAGCCATCTGCCTCGGCTGGTTGGAATGGAGAGGACCGGAAAGACAGATCTACATGCTTTTAACTAGGAAGACCTGCAGAAAAATATGTTAAGGATGTCAATATGTTTATACATGGAAGATTAGGAACTGAAAAATGAAGTACTCTGTGCATCATAGGACGCCCCTATATGAGTATATATAACTAATGGTGGATAAACAAACCCTGGCTAAAAGATTCCTTAAAAAGGAAGGTCTTAAGCTTGATGAAGAAGGTGTGTTTTTTCCCAAACCCACACTAGGAACTGGTTCCATAAGGGGCTTGATAGCAGAAGGTTCTCTGTGTGGAGCTGCAGTCTGAAAGTGCTCTGTTTGGAATATATTGAACTATGGGATCTTTGATGCAATGGAGCTTGGTCATGAAGAACTTGATACACAAAGAGATGTACTTAAATTAAATTATAAATGTAACAAGAAACCAAATGAAGAGAGGATACTGGATAATTATAATATCTCCAACTAGTTCTCATTCAAATTCTCGCTGCAGTATTTTGGATCACCTGCAGACTGGTCAGAGCATATTTAGGACAACCCATACATAAGGAATTGCTGTAATGCAATCTTGAAATAACATACAGGCATAGCTTAATATTTCTGCATTACTCTAGCAAACATTAAGTAAAGTATAATTGTTTTAAAGTGGAATTTGTATTCTACCTGCTGCAACTCTTCAAACAACTGTTACAATTATATCTTGCTTCATATTCTTGGGTGCAGTGAGTAAGTGCGGAGAAGACGACTGTCGCGCCCCCTGGTGGTGATTGTGGGGTAACACAGCCAGCAGCCAGCTTCCTCCCTGAGGTTCAAACAGAGAGAGACCGAGGGGGGGAAGGACCGAGAATGGCGGCCGTGCAGTGCACCAAATGCACGGCAGAAAGGAAAGGGTTTCGGCGGGAACTAGATTCTTGGCGACATCGACTAATACACTGCGTTGGTATGAATTACATCCATATGCTTAATTTGTACGAAATCGGTAGATTTAAAATCCACAGCAGAGGGATCGTTGTGCCGTTCTGTTGTATTGCTAGCTGGTGTTAGCTAACTAGCTAGCTGATAGCAATATAGCCTCATAGGAGATGAACTGCACCGGCTAACAGCTACGCGCTAGCTCCTACGTGTTGACTCCCTTTGTTTGCCCTGTGAGCTAGCTGGTTGTCGCCGGTGTTCGCTTTTTCGAACATTTTTATGTTGCTAAAAATACCCCATACATCTATCAACAAGACATATCCTGTCAATTGTCCACTATAATAACGGTATTGAATAGATTTGTTTACTGACACGTTTATTTATAATGGATATGGTCATCGGAGGCTAAGGTATGGGAAATGTCAAGCTGTCATTTTGGGGGATGGTATTGTTGATTCGCTATAGAAGCTTATTTCATTAGACGAAAACATGCGAGAAAAGCGCTCACTTCAAGGGTTTCTTCACAATTTATCTTCGTTTAGTTTTATGCTAAGTAGAGTTTGTATTCTACAGGTAGCAATTGCCTAGTTTGGCCTGAGTTAGTTGTTTACTGTACAACGTTAGATCAGATAAGATAAAAGTACTGGCCATATTCTTCATTATTCACGAATAAACTTATTTTTGGCGTGAAGTGAAGATCCCACGAAGCAGTGAAACTAGTTTTTTTTAGGAAGTTTACAGCCTACAGTAGTAAAACAGTGTAGTGAAAATATTGTGGTCGTAGACCTAGTTTGGATTTATGAATACACAAACTAAAGGAACAGACTGTACTAAAATGTCAAGCACTTCCAGTATCTTGTTATCAGTACTGACATACCTCATTTTGTATTACAGGGTTTGAATGTATTCTGGAGGGAATCTATGGCCCGATGCTGATGAAAGACCTCAATTTATTTGCTGGTGGGTTGTTGAATGTTCTTCACATAGGAATAGTTTTCAGTCATATCAAACCACTGTTAACTCTATACATAAAGCTCAAATCCTGTCACATTTATTTATTTATATTTTGGTTCAAACAATATTTATTTTACTGCTTATGTTGCTTATCTAATGTATGAAAAACAAAGTCTTTTTATTGAGTTAATAGTCGCTATTTTCCCCCAATAATTATTTAATGCAGGACGAGGAATTGAGCTGGTACAGTAATTTTCCTACTAGAAAGGAGTACAAGCAAACCTGTTTTTCCTCTGACATGTAACTTAGAATATATAACTGGGTTATTTCACCACCAAAGCACGAAAGGCACAAATCTGATAATGATTGCTTAGTTTTTTTTTAGTGGACCAGTCAACCTTGATAATAAACCAGTTCACACACCTGCAGGACAACTGTGTAATCCTTCTGTGACATTTCAGTAATGTTTGTTCAATTTTTATGGCTAAAATTGATGTCTCACTATAGAATATGTATTTGTGTGTATGTTAATTACACTGATGCCTCAGAAAAAAGGACATGTAAATCTAAAAACACCTTTTCATTAAAATGGAAAAAAATCTGTTCATTCTTCAGTCCTGTGACTAAAAAATCAGAACTTTGGGACTATGTCTATTAAGACATGAGTCCTGGATCCATGTTTTGAAATTCATTATATCAATCCTACGTGGAGCCAGTATAAACAAGTGTGAAATATCAAAGTCTTCAATTTAAGCCTTTCTAGCGTACACTTTTTTTATTCCCCTACCACATACCTCACAGGGGGAGAGGTCAATGTTTTACTGACTACTGTTTGGAAAAAAGGAAACAGAAATGCAGGCAAATGATTGTAAATAAGTGTGCATGACATGCAGTAAACGGGCACTTTGGAGCAGCCAGTGGCTCTCCAGCAGATACTCACATGCTTGATCAGCAGCTGCTTCTTATGGAAAACTTGTTGTGTTACATGCGTTATGCACCCAGCAGTGGGCTATAGCTGCTTTCACTCAACTTTACTGCGGTGATGAATAGACAAAACCCTTGTCTTGTACAGGCTTTTCACACTTCTTTGATATTATTTTTGGATTACTGCCTTCAAGTGCAATACACTTAAGAGAGTAATGGATTTAGAATGCATAATTATATAGTTTATGTAACATGCGCTTAGATCATTTACACAAGTAGGCAGGGTATTACCAAACAGGAAAATAAAAATGTATTCAATTCAGCTTTTTATGCGCCATTACACTTCAGAGTCTAAGGGTGCTTCACAGAGATCAATTTGAGACAATTCATAAAAAAATAGCCTATAGAAGGGGACCAAAAAGATTGCATCGAATTTTGACTTTGATCCAATCTCCCATCCTGAGCAAGCATGAGGTGTGACAGTGGGGAGGAAAACTCCCTTTTAACAGGAAGGCAAAAACTTAGGCAGAACCCGGCTCAGGGAAGGCAGCCATCTGCCTCGACTGGCTGGGGTCGGAGAGGACAGGAAAGACAGATTATTATACGCTTCAGCTGTTATCCAGGAAGACCTGCAGAAGAAGGAGAGACAAGAAATAAGGCCTGCAGAAGAAGGAGAAATATGCTAATGATGTCAGTACCGTCCCATACATGGAAAATATCATCACAGGCATACAGATCCATCTTTATGAGGGTATCTTTTAATTTTGAAAGGAAATTTATTGTTTTCGGTTCATCCAGAGACCCAGGAATCTGGGTATAAGGCATGCTGTTGAAGAAAAATATGTATTAATGGTAAAAATCTCATAAATATGCTTTGTTGCTCATTGTGCGGTTAATATTTACCAGCATGAGATAATTTGATCATAAAGTCTTAACTTGATGAATTATTCAAGAAAGTATCTTGTAATTAAAAATAAAATAAGTTTGGTTTACAAAATAGTTTACTGATCATAGCAGATTTATGCAAAACCTCCCCTAAATCTAGTTACGTAAACATTATTAATGTAATTATGTACACCAGGAACCTTATTAAGAATAAACAAAGTAGATTTTTTCTACATTTCTTTTTCACAAAATTAAAATGTTTTGGCATAATATATCATGATCAATCTGCACAAAAAAGTTGCCCAAATATTTTCTCTCTTCTACCAACAAGTTATGAGTAATGGCTGCATGAACTCACTTTGTATTAAGTGCATGAACTACTGGGATCATGTGGAGCAGCCCACCTCACATTGTGGCCTGTGTTTTGAAGGCAGCCTCTCAATTGGTTGATAGTTGAATGACACACATTAAGTTATGCATACTGTTATTGGTGCAGTAATAGACGTCACTGCACCAAACATGGCAATAAAGCGCTTCCTCATGACATCCGTGGAATTGTAACTTGAGGGAAAAGTCCATATTTTTGATTGCTTGATTACTTCTACATTGACATGCCTACCATGGTGACTGGCCACCACATCGTTATTGTCACACTGTTTAGCTCGTTGGTGCAAAAATAGTTAATGAATAGTCTGGGAGTGTTCAACTGGAATTTCTTGGCCAGATTTGGGCAAAATAAATCACTCAATACACTACAAAATGTTATTCTGTAAATATATGATTTAGTGGTCACCAAATGTTAATGGGAAGACTGAATGTTAGGTGTAAAAGCAAAATATGAGCTAGCATAATGACGTAGAACAATTCAATACTTGCTGGCCTTTAATTACTTCCCATCTGATGTATCGCACAGAAATAACATAAATAATGCGTCCACACTCTGCAAAAGGTTGTCTCGTAGAATTAATATAAAGATGCAGTTCAGAAATCATTGTTGTGTTGATATAAATATATAAATTGTTTACTCCCTGATGTCCCTTACACTGTTTGTGTATTTTGTTTTGCAGGCTGTGAACCTGAAGAGGTGGATGACTGGTCCCCAGAAGTGAGCCGCCCTCAATGTTCGTTCTGTAACCTTTCACTGGACAAACTCGGTGTAAGAATTGTCGTGTTTTACCTGGAAACTCGGTCTTTCTTATTTCACAACAGATGTAGCATTAGTTTCACAGGTTAATGAAGTCACTTGTCTCTTTTTCCACCTAGGATCCAGTACTTGCAGCCATGTCGCCTTCCTCCTCCCCCTCCGATTTGTCTCCCTGTCTGGCCCCCACCATTTCAGAGAGCAGCCAGTCGGCATACAGGTTCCTCCAAGCAGTGTTTCACAAGAAAGGTGAGTGTTTATTTTCATCATGGTGTTGTTGATGTTAAACCTGAAATTTCAGCCCCAACAAATGCTGAATTATATGTATAATTATTAAAATAATTAGAAAAAGTATCACTTTGTTTTTCTTATTTTCAATTTTAAAATGTAAAAACAAATTAAAAAAATAGAAAGTAAAACATTTCATTACAATTTGCCTTCTAATCAACGCAAATGATTATGCACAATTTTCTCAATTTACACTGATGTACACTTTAGAAATCAGTTAAAGTAGTGCTGCCAACTTAACAAATTTGCAACATATTTAGCAATTTTTCAGACTCTTGTTGCAACTTTACAAAAAAGCAACTAGCTACAAATCCGGTGTCTTTTTTCTCATGTTTTATTAATTATTTACCTTTATATAACCAGGAGTTAAATAAGTTATTGATGATGTGGAGACTGGTGTGAAAGCATGTGTTGCTTATTCTTCTCGATGAGCAGAGGGTTCAGCTTCGTCTTCATGCATCGCATGTTTTTAGCTCCCAGCTGAAGGCAGAGATGTTCATTTGACCGAAACTGATTCCACCCTGGTTTACAGTCAGATATTAATGCCTCTTAATGAGTGTGATCACTTCAATAGGCTCTAGTCAACCTTATTTAGATTAAGCTGTATGAAAAATGAATGTAGATATATAAAAAAAAAAAGTACTGTAACATGTTGTCAACTCTTAATTAGAGAACGACCGGAGCAATGATAGTTAAAATGATACTTATATTTTTGGCAATTTTTTTCTATTTAGTTTTCGATATTTTTAAATTGAAATTCAATTATACGTATTATCATGACATTACTTGAGCTTGAATTCTCAATTATTAATGTCTGTGACCTAATTTATTCAGTTGTCCATCTAAACCCATTTAAATAAAAAAAAAGGCCTTTGGGGAAAATGTTGTTATGCAATTAAAATGGGATCAAGGTTATTTATTATGGATATATATATATATATATATATATATATATATATATATTGGGGACCTGTATTGTTCATAATTAAATAAATAAATACAACATTTTGAAATAAATATATGACAATGAAATAAGGCAACTTTTTGTTTTAATTCATAATAACCTTTTTCACAGAGGTGTATTTATTTCGTAATACTATTTTTTTTTTTAAGAATAACTTACTCAACCATTCAAAGCTGGAGGGTTGGGCTAGTGGCTTGTCCATTGATTTGTTTTCCTTGACACAATATGCAGTCAGAGATGAGGGATTTCAGCAGCTTTGATGAATTTAGTAGATCAACTAGAGCGTGACCATTTGTCACTGTTTACAACAGTTTGAGAGAAACTGAGCACCAGAGGCCTGTAATACAAAGCTGTATTTTAGCTTATTGGGCTAACTTCAGGAAATACTTAAGGCTCTTCTTTACAAAGCTGACTTACTTTTGATCGAGCTGTATCACTGCAGCAACAGCTGAACTACTAACCTGCTCTGAAGCAGATGCCTGTACTAATACGCAGTGGGATTAATTCAGCCCAGATTTATATCCATTCTCTGGATTAATTCAGACAAACATTAAGGAAATGGGATAAGCTGTACTATGAAGCTGGTTATGGTTAATGACTTCCATTACTATAGTAATATAGGCCTATTATGTTGTTGCATTGATGAAACTAATAAAGAAATCCAATTTTTTTTAATACATTTTTATTTGATGGTTTAAACAAAGTAAAAAAAGTTAATAAAGCTGTTATTTCAACCCTCCTCATGGAAATTAAATGCAGTCTTCTTCAAATCTCAATACAATCCATATTGACTTCTATTGACCAAGTTTGTTCACCTGCAGTGAATGATAAGAGTTCAGCAGCACAACTAAACAAGATAAGGGAAATATTTAATTCTCACAAACTCCGATCGAGGCTTGTATCCGTTTTTACTTGTTAATTTGCTGGAACTGGCTGAATATTCAGCAGGGATGATGACTTACTTTAAAAATAAATTTCAGCCTGGACACACTCATTTTGTTGTGTTCTTCTGCAGCTATATCCAGATTTGATGTGTCAAACTTTGTTGCACGTAACTGAGGACAGAAAACGAAACGTTGGATGAGACGCAGCTGTGCTGCGTTCAGGACACCTTGGAAATAATATCCTCAACATACCAATAACACACTCATATAAAAGCGGATCATTTAAAGAACTGGCAAATATGATGTAAATAAAACATTCCCTGTAATGTTTGTACAGTAATACAGTTATCTGACTGCTGTCAGTTTATATTTTCCTATTAATTAATATCAGATGATCTGATGAACTTCCGCATTAACGGAGTCGCTATTTTCTGCCAGCATTACTTCCTGCTTTCACTGCAGCAACAGTGTTGCTTTTTGCCCAAATTATATTTTTAATTCCTCTATTTTTTGAGAATGATAGTCTGTTCGGAGTGGCAGAAGAGATGGGACGCAGGAATCAAAGGGCGACACTTATACCGGATAAAAAAGGAGGTGGGGGGCAGTAGACTGCATGGAGGGCACAGAAGGGAACAAACTGTAATTACTAGGATTAGGATTGGGCATAATGGTCTTAACAAAACCTTGCATTTAATTGGTAAACATGGAACAGGGCTGTGTGAGGTGTGTCAGGAGGAAGAAGAGACAGTAGAACATGTGATTATGAAGTGTAGGGGATATAATGTGTGCACAGAAATCCTGCAGGAAAGATTAAGGGAGACGGGGATGGGGCAGCTCAACCCACAGAGTATTTTGTGTACTTGTCGTACACAAGTAGGGAAATTATTGGGTTTTCTTAAACAGATAACGGTATATGACAGAATTTAGATTCTAGGTTGTTTTGTTTGTTTGTTTTTTTGTTGTTGTTTTTTTTTTTTTAGCCTTTACTGCGATGGACCGTTAGATACGTAAATTTATGTCGAAGGGTATTGGCATGTTAGCTTTATAGAGACCCCTTGTGGACCAGTGGATGGCGGTAATGCACTTTTATTTTGATGCCAACCGCCGTGAAACTCAACAGAAGAAGAAGAAAAATTATAGTCTGCTCATCCATGGTCAAATGCGCTGCGCTGGATTTGTCCAATGCTTATGTTTGGTCAGAACCACAGACTGTAAGTCAGAAACTTCAAGCGCCACCTCTTGTATGTGAACGTGCATCCATCTTCAGTGGAAAGGTCTGGGTTAAGTTAGTGAGTTAATAACCAGCTTCGTTGTGAAACTTATTCCAGTTCCTCAATGTTTAGCTGAGTCAATCCAGAGAATGGAGAAAAGTTTGGGTTGAGTTAATCCCGTTTTGTAATACAGGCCTCCAGATTATTCCGCTCTAGTTATGACACATTTCAATCTGTATGTTTCAATCGATACAGCAAGTGCAGCTGCTTACGCCTTATCGGCTTTGATTGACAGAGTAAGTCATCATGAAATAAATACGCCATTGTGAAAAACAGCATTATGAAATAAGTACACCTCTGTGAAAAAGGGAATTATGAATTAAATACGCCATTTTGGAAAAGGTTATTATAAAATAAAAACACAAAATTGCCTTATTTCATGATTTCATTGTCGTACATTTATTTCAAAATGTGGTATTTCACAATTTCATGGTCATATTTATTTCAAAATGTTGTATTTATTTCATGTTGTATTTATTTAATTATGAATAAAACGGGTCTCCATAATATATGACCTAATAATATATATATGATCTAATGATATATATATAACCTAAAGAAAATATGTTTCCTACGTTATATATAAAACGTAAGAAACATATTTTGTGTACAAGCAGTCGCAGCCGCCACAAATTTGGTTTAGAAAGGAACAGTTTGGTTGCTGTATCAGCCAAAGCAGCTGCACCAGTGGCCAGGATTGTACCAGATCAAATAAGTTGAAAGGGATCATTTTAACGTTCATCTGCTTGTGTCTGCTCTCTTTACTAGATGTGCCCTCAGACTGTGATTCGAACATACCTCTGGTTGCCCAGGAGCTGATGAAGAAGATGATACGCGAGTTTGCCGTGGAGTATGCGTCCAAGTGCTTGCTCCGCACCAATACAAATGGTGTAACAAGGTCATCATCTCCATACTCAGAAACATCAGATACCCCCCTGGACCTCACAGTGAGCCGGACGCTGGACGAGGAGAGTAAACCTGAACCAGGTAGGGAAACAATTTGAGTGCAAGGCTTGTACATGAATATTTTAAGCTTCTCAGGTTTGCAGACTGTGAAATAGACCCTGACATAATCACATGAATTTGTCTTATAACAGATGGCGTGCTAGACCTCTCCAACCGGAATTTAGCCAGCTCAGCAACTTCATCATCGTCTAGTCACAAAGCATTGGGGTAAGACTTTTGTGCTTGTTTTTCTTCTGGCCAGATATATGGAAAAGGTTTGTGTAAAAGAAATCTAGTTAATGCTAAAGTAAGGTTGGGATTCATCATAAAGATAGTAATAATTGACCTGGTTTAAGCCTTTTTATGTACCTGGAATAAGATATAGCCTGAGAGGAAATTCTGATTGCTAAGTTAGCTGAACTCACTATCTTCTATCTAGTCAATATTGTGACAAAGATCGGTAAGTTAGCATCCCAACTGTTGTGCCTTCCTGTTATGTTTCAGTGTTTCTTGATTCAAACCACAACAGTTTACTTTTCTCTGCCTAATTCAATAACCTGGCTTTTGTTTTTGAAATGCACCTGTAATTATAAGTCATGCTAGGAGCTAGTTTGTGTTCGGTGTTTTGGTTCTGTGGGGTTGACTCTTTTATCTCTTGAGCGGTAACGTCACAGCAGCATATTTGCCAACAGCTCAGGATTGTAAAATGAAAACACTGCAGTATTTCACAATGATTTTACTTCCGTTTTTTTACTGAACCATTTACGAGTTTGAATATTGAACCGTCAAGCATGTAGGAGTGTCACTGGAAATCACAAAACTGCAGGGGTTGTATGTGGGCGCCAAAGTAACCCCAGCCATTCACAGACTGTCCCACCTGGACGTGAAGAGGCTTTGCCACACACAAAGAAATGTGTTTGCGTGTGTTTGAAACAGACTGAAAACATACAGACATGAAACTAACAGTCGTAGTGATGTTACCACCACAAGGCATAAAGGAGTGGACCCCTTGGTCTACACCCCATCCCCTGTCCCCAATGCCAAAATCAACCCCCCCTCCATCCTCACCCTGCTGTTTGGTCCTCCCATCCCTAGGAGGCAGCACAGGCAGAAGGAGTACACTGAGAGGAGCTGGGAGCTGTCACAGGGGTTGCTGTCCAAGGCCTTGAAAGATATCCGTTCAGGGAGGCTGCAGGAGCAGCGTGCTGCTTTGCTCTATGGAATACCCCTTCAAACCCTAAAGCGAGGTTTGGACAGCTGGGCTGAGGGGAGGCAAGGGTTGCTGCGTCAGCTTACATCAGGAAGCAGAGATTTCAGGGATGAAGTGGCATCGCACAACATGATGTCGTCCACAATGGGCGGTGAAGCCCGTCTTGTTCTGCAGAAGGTGGCAGCCTGGGCAGAGCAGGCAGAAATTGGAGGAGGCGCAGAGGAGAATGGAGACTTAAGTTTTCCATCATCAGCTCTCGCCTTCTGTCAGCCAAGCGGTCCACAAAAGACCTCCCCTCACTCTTTCTCCCAGCTCAGGGATTCTCTCCAGCCCCCATCGAGCCCAACGTCTAGTCTGGAGCCTCCTGCACCTCTTCGTATTCCTCAGGTCCGTTCCATGTCTGACTACAGCAGACTAGCCTCAGCTGAGAATTGCAGCATAGCCGAAAACCTACATCAACGTACCTCATTAACCGAGGGTACTGGCAGTTTGTCTACCGCATCTGCCAGGCCTTCATCCGTCTTCAAACTCAGACCTCCATTCTTGGCACAAGGCTGTCTGGGAGGCATCAGCCAGTCACCTTATCGTCTGGGTCCACGTGGATCTTCACTGGATGAGTCAGAAGAGGTGCTCAGTTCCCGGGACAAAGACAAGCAACCTAGAAAGAAACGTGGGAGATATCGTCAATATGACCACGAACTGATGGAGGAGGCAATCACCATGGTGATGGCTGGCCGCATGAGTGTCTCTAAGGCCCAAGGGGTTTATGGCGTGCCCCATAGCACACTGGAATACAAAGTCAAAGAGCGCACTGGAACGCTGAAGAACCCTCCCAAGAAGAAATCTGCGAACTTTTGTTTATCCAGTTCCAACACTTCTGGATCGGGCACAACGACCGGTTCCACTAACTCAGGAAGTCTTGCCTCAGCTGCCGACACAAAGAGGTTCTAGACCACGGAGCACCTCGAAATTCCTCAACACTTGAACACTTCACCTCTTACAAGATACCTGTTGTCTGGAGACACTTGTTAAAACACAACACATGCCTTTTCAGAACACACAAATATTAATATTCAGGTCTTTTAACTGTTTGTCTGTAATGTGATAGTCATACTTTAAGCTGTAGTTTTCTAACAATCCTTAAGGCAGCATTTTTCAGAAAGCAGTGACGTTTGGTGCATCTTTTGATTATACGGGCTGCTAAGCTTTTATTACTAATATAATTCCTGTCATGAGCAAATCCCCAAGTAGTACAATTAAAAATGGATTGATAGATTCAAAATGGATACGTTAAATTGATTTATTTATTGGCAATAAATACTCATTTTCCAAAACTTTAATGAAATGAGTTTGTCACCAATCTGCCTCTCAATTTCCAAGCTCCAGTACTGATACGAAACTGATGGATAATGTTTGAATAGTCGCACACATTTTTTACATTTATATATATTTCCACCCTCCATTTAAAAAAACGTACAGTTTTTGTTTACATGTTGTTATATTCAGAAGTTTTGCAGACAGCTGACTTTTTATAAACCACTGTTAGTCAAATTAGTTATGTGGTTTTAATCTTTTTAGGGGATTTGTTGACCATTAAGCGTCCTGGGACTATCTTAGCTTTTTTTATGATATGAAGATCTTTTGGTGATCTCCATTAATTTTCTTCACGGAGAAAAAAAACAACCGTGATGGTTATCTGAAAGACTGCTAAGGATCAGTTTTGAGAAACGCAGTCGGGGACCTTTTGGAGCTATAATTTAAAGTGTGACTCTCATATTTGCTAGCTGTTTAAATTATTAGGTTATTCAGGTTTGATTAAATTATTAAAGCTTCTCTAAAAAAGGAGCACTGATGATTGTCATTTGCAGCTTTCTATCTCTCTGGGTATCTCACCCAGGCTATTGAAGTGACTTAGAGCCATTATGACAAATGAAAAAGTCATTACTATTGTTGGAGACCTCTTTGAACACGGGGACTGTACATACTAAATGCTGTGGTGGCTCCATCCTTGAGTATTTGCTCAAGATATCAGCTTAAAAGCCATTTTGTGTCCACATATTTTCCGTTGTCATTTTTTGCAAGCTAGTCTGAACATTGTATTGAGTGTAGATGGAATGCAAATGTGCAGCATGTTTCAAAATGTGCACTGATGAAGCTTAATTAATGTCAATATGTATGTGTACTGTTTGTAAAGGATGTTCTTTTATTACCACACATATTTACTAATTCTGCTACTGTAGCTGTATTACTGCTAACCTCATACATAACTGCTGCTTATACTTACTTGACTGTTTTTCTAACACAAAAATGCATAGCTTCGTGAAGAACTCATGTCAGTCAAAGATGCAGTGAAGTGCATGACCCTTAAAGATCGATTAACTTTTGTTGCATGTATAGGTTTCATTGTAATTGATAGTTGATTGTGTCAGCTACTGGAGGCTACAGTAGTCTAGGGTTTTAGTGAAATGTTGTTATTGTGACTATTTTTACTATTAGGGCTTATAGACTTTTTTTTTTTTAAAAATTGCAAAGTGCTAGTCTACATTTTTGTCCATGTAATTAATGCTACTACCAAAGCAGCATTTCAGGGTAAGCCACACAAAGCTGCTTTGATTTGTTTTGCTGCTATGTCAGCTTGTTTCAAAAATTCTTACACGCTCTAACCTCATTGTCACATATACCTCTGACTTTTTATCTGCCTGCACCCAGTGCCAGGTTTCACATTAAGTCCTCGTTTTTAAAATTCCTCGAGCAAATCGTCATGGAAAGCTTTTGTATTTTGAAAGCTTTTTTTTCCAGCTGGGAAAATGTGGTATTTTAATCTTTGTAACTGAGAGCTATATAGATACTTCTGAATGTATGTGCTTCTAATGGTACATTTTGCCCATGTCTCAGGCTACTCTGAACAAGCCCAAAACCTGTCTGAGAAATAGAAACATTTTAATGTACAGGCCTAATTGTTCATAATAGTAGACACTGAGGAAATGCAGCTGGGTTTTGAGATGAAGCTTCTTTTTCCTTTTTACTAAACTGCTGGCAAATCAGTGATACATTTTAATATAATTATATTTATGCATAAATCAGTTATTGCACTATTATTTAAAGACCTAGAATCCTGTTTTGTGTTGTTACTGCATACTTATTTATTATTGATTGTGCTTCAGAACTGTGATTTTAGCTTGACTGTCGTATGATTTCTCATGAGGCACTTAATCTAGTATGATATGTATGTTGCTATACCTGCATGAATGCTATTGAATATATGCTTTTATTATTTATGTGGTCCAGAAATTACAGTTTTAACTCTTGTGGTGGTTTTAGTGCTTATGTTCCTGTTAAATTATTTGAGAACATTTTTAGATAAAAATTTGATTATCTGATTATCTTAACAAGCTTGACGTTAACACTACAGAATGTATAGCTACATTTGAGTTGAGTCCACACAAGGTCTCAACACAGACTGTACTTCAATCACTGGGAAAAAGTTTCTAATGTTGTATACTTAAATTATATGTTAAAATTATTTAACCACTTGCTTAATTCTACTGCTAATTGCTCGTTATGACCCAATGACTGATTTGAGCATTTAAAGGGTGTTTTTGAACTGTAAGGTTGTTGGCAAAAGTGCTGTTGACAAGACATTTTAGTTTGAGCGTTTCAACAATCGTTCCTTCTGCTTTCAGCAGAATGTCATCATTTGCCTTCAGCTGCTTATCAATAAAAAATTCTCTAACTTAATTAGTTTCCTGTTATGATTTTATTTGACTTGAAGGTTTAATTGATCATTTTTTTAATTTAACACCTGATGTTTTCAGTAGGTGATCAGTCTGAACTGCTGGCAGCACCATTTAGCATCTGGATTCTTGCTGTTAAGATTGCATGTAGATTATTGTTCTTTATTGTCATGTACAAATAAGCAAGATTTTATCCATAAAGTATATAGTCTGGATTGTAGCATAATTTGCTCCAAAACATGCATTTATCTGTCAGTTTATATAGTTCTGTCACAGGTGTGTTAGTTTAGATGGTTTCTTTTGTTTTAACTCCGGCAAATTTGTGAATGATACAGAAATATTTTTCTATGATGCTACAGAGTCCGGTTAAGAGAAAATACACTATTTTTAAACTATTTAAGGAAGTATAGAAGAGTAATGCTGTTCTTGCCGTAAAGTCTGTCAACTCTTAAGACCCCATAGTCTGTGTTGTTGCTTTAAAGCTTCATTCCAGTAAGAAAGTATGTGCTCCGGTGAGTATCATCTCATAAAAACAGCGGAAAGCAAGATTTAAGTGTTTATTGTAACCTTGTCATAGATTATAGATTTCTTTGATTGCTACTCCGGATTATGCTTTCTCCAACTTCATTGCAGTGTGAATGTTACACCATATTTCTACTTTTTTTTCTTTTCGTTTTTTGTTTTTTTTTAAATTTGCTGAGAATTTCATTGTGGTTTTATTTTGTGTGTTTTATATCTTTTCTCTTTTATTAAAAAATAAGTCCAAAAATTCTTAGATTAAAAATTGAATATTCCCTTTGTACTGTACTCAGATGAAAAGATGGCTGAGGGGTGCAGTTGACTAAACCTAGACTAGGTTCGGTTTTAAATTAAGCTTCCTAAAACCACTTTTTGCATTTTTTGCCTTTAGTTTCCAGCTGCCATCAGTTACAGAAGAACTGGGAGATCTGGAACAGCAAGGGACTAAGTTTCGTCAGAGTTCTGCGTTGGATGCTGTTCTACGTTCTTTGTGTACAGCGCACCAATCTTTACTCTACCAAATCCTGAAGCTGGCACACCAGGAAAAAATGTTGTTTGTTAATCACAAACATGTCATTCAGACTGAATCCCGCTGCTGTCACTGTGGTGTAAGCTCACAAGATACATTTACACCTCATTCAGCTCCTTTTAATGAATGTAAAGCCCAAGACCACAGCGTGTACAGCACATGTCAAAGTCATTGCAGTGCAGCGCATCATCCACAAGACTCAAAGACTGGCTCTAGCATCCATCATAATCTTTTCAGAAGCTGTAACATTGAAGGTCATCAGGGCTCCAGCTGTGGTTGTGTTCAGAGGTGCAGGATAGAAACACTCAGCTCCAAGAGACTGCACTGTGTTCCCTGCCAAAGCCTTGCAATGGGCCACAGAAACAACATGACAAGTTCTTTGGTGTCCTGTTCGGTGTCATCCCAGTCCCCATTATGCACTCCTTCCTCTAAATTATGTTGCAAACATAATGAGAATCACTTTTGTGCATGTTCTCCAAACCACATCTGTCTGAGACAAATCAAGAATATAGCAGATAAATGTGTTGAAGACGGAGATCGTCATTGTCCTGTCCTACAAAGGGAGCCGAGCCCTCCTCCTCCCCCTCTTTCCCCTATTCCTTCAGACATTGGTAAGAAAGCGGATGAAAAACCGCCATCCCTCCTTCACCACAGACAAGTGGAGGAAACTGGCCCAGTGGTTAAATGTACTTCTGGGAGTGATACCCACATTGTGGGAGATGTGGCTACAGAAACAGAAAACGACACACATTGTAAGACCCCAGAAAATGGTCAGGCTGAACAAAATCCAAGCGGGACTTTGCAAGATGTTGTGGATCGCTTCAGTCAGAAGCTGGAAACAATCACATCTATAGACAGGGACCCAACTTCATTGCAGACAGCCATCTGTGTTACTGAAAAGGAGCATCCTCCGTTACCATCAACAAGTCAGAGCCCGCAGTGTCATGCCGATGCACACCTGACTGAAATCATCACCACAGTGCTGCGCGCAGGCCACGCTAGCAACTACAGTCTCAGTGAGCTGTTTAACAAACACGATAACAAAGAGCCCAAGTCGCCCAATACACGTTACCGCCGTCGCCAGGAAGTTTTGGTCGCTATAGCAACACCTGCTGACAATGCTTCTACCAGAAGGCAAACTTTACAGATTAAAAGAGAACTTGCTAGGCTTGATCAGACATACAAAAGAAGTAGGCCTCCAACCAAGAGAGCAAAACTGAAGGATGGAAATAATTCTGTAACTACATCACGCACTCCACCAGACTCAGATCTAGTTGAGATGTCTAAAAGAAAAACTGATGTGAGTATTGAACCTGTTAAGAATCATGAAGTCGTGAAGGCAACACTGAAAATGTTCTCAGAGCAAAGAGACAGGGAGATTGTTGAAAAAGACATAAAAATTGTTATAGCAGAAGAGCTGCAGACTGTTAAAAGAGAAGAAAGTGAAAGGGAGATAAGTGAGAAAAAAGTTACTTTGTCAAACACTCAAATACCTGAGCTGCAAAGTACATGTAGAACACAAGGCGTAAAAGCTGTACAGACACAGGTGATAAGATTGAATGCAACCTCAACAAATCAGTATGGTAGTTCTTGTAGAGAATGTTGTCAATGTAACTGTGATAAGAGTCGCAAAGAAACCCCATCAGTCCAGAGCTTTGACATAGACAGTGTACCTGCTAAAGATTCTTATGATCCTGTGAAGGAGGGACAAAGGTGTCAGTCAGACCAGTCCAAGGGGGTAAGAAGATCCACAAGGAATATTGTTCCTCCACAGTGGATTTTGTCCTATGTTACAGATAACATCTTCAGCAGCGCAACACAAAATGACAAGGCTTTGACATCTATCCCCTTGGACTTATTTTGTAAAGATAAAAATGCTAACAATACCCAGCGCAATTCAAAAAGTGGAACCCAACTGTCCTCACATGAGGACACACAGCTTGCCTGTGAACCTGCTAACATGGAAATAGCAGATCTATATCAGAGCTTGCCCCAACCAGCAGTCGAAGAGAAGAGTTCTGAAGTATACAGCCCAGAAAAAAGAGCAGATGTTATTGACCCTTCAACAAGGAGGCTACGGTCATCTTCAAGAAGACTACAGGTTCCTATGATGGCCAGAAACTCATTGAATACTGATGTCAATATCAAGTCCATCAGTCTTGAGAACCCTTCCAGCTCCCAAATCCAGTATACTAGTCCAATTAAGCTCATGTTTGTATCACCAGTAAAGGATAAAGGAGGAGTTAAATATAGTCTCAAATCAGCATGTTCTGGTTGTAGTATACAGCAAGAACATTTTGACCCCTATGAAGAATCTTCATGGTCAGGAGCACCAAAGAAATGCAAGAGCAGAAAGAGTACAGCATCACCAATAAAACATGTCATTTCACAAAGTAAATCTGCTACCTTGTGCACAAGGTCTGCATCTTCGGTCAAGTCGACACCTTCGCCAGACAAGTCAACTTCATCTCTGGCCAAGTTGATACCTTCCAAATTGACTTCCACTCCGGCAAAGTCACCAACTTCACTGGCGAAATCAGCTTCATCACTGGCCAAGTCAACACCTTTGCAAGCCGAGTTGACTTCCTCGTTGGCCAAGTCGACTTCCTTGCCGGCCAAGTCAACTTTGTCTCCAATCAAGTCAACTTTGTCTCCAGCCAAGTTGAGTTCGTCTCTGGTCAAGTCGACTTCCTCACCGGCCAAGTCAACTTCGTCTTCGGCCAAGTCAACTTCGTCTTCGGCCAAGTCAACTTTGTCTCCAGCCAAGTCAAGTTCGTCTCTGGTCAAGTCAACTTCCTCACCGGCCAAGTCAACTTCGTCTTCGGCCAAGTCAACTTCGTCTTCGGCCAAGTCAACTTCGGCCAAGTCAACTTCGTCTCCGGCCAAGTCCGCTTCGACTCCGGCCAAGTCACCTTCATCTCCGATCAAGTCAACTTCGTCTCCTGCCAAATCAACACCGACCAAGTCTACTTTCTCACTGGCCAAGTCAGCTTCATCTCTGGCCAAGTCAACACCTTCGCCAGCCAAGTCGACTTTCTCACTGGCCAAGTCAGCTTCATCTCTGGCCAAGTCAACACCTTCGCCAGCCAAGTCGACTTCTTCACCAGCCAAGTTGACTTTCTCACCAGCCAAGTCACTACCTTCGCCAGCCAAGTCAACATCTTCACCTATGTCTGTGTCTTCTTCACCTAAAAATGGCTCTAGAAGATCTAGTAACAGTACTCCACCCAAGCGTTTATCTGGAGCTGAGAGCCAAAGAGCACCAGATGACTTGTCATCTCTCCATGAAAACACTCCTTTAAAAAGACGTCCAGGCCGGCCAAAAAAGCTGGGACCACATTTAGAACAAAGAGTAAAGAGGCCCATTGGTCGACCTCGAAAGCAGAAAGTTGTTGATGCTGCAGCAGAGGCAAGAGATGGGAAATGTAGAGTGGCATCTGATGTTGAGGACAGCACAAATAAAAATCTCAAAATCACAGTAGTATATGGACGTTCAAGGAGAAACAAACGAATGGTGTCTGAGGCTTCTGACAAGCTTTGTACAGACCTCCGTTATGTTTTGCAGGGAGTCGATCAAAAGCGTGACTTGGACCTTTTCCTGCACCGTCCTAAGAAGGGCTCAAGTAGTGTCAATACAGCCTCAGAACGAATAGATGTAGTCAGCCCTGCGAAAGAACCTGCTCCTCAGTCAAGTGGCAATGTCAAATGTGCAAAACAGGACAAATCTGCACCTTCAAGGAAACCAGGAAGACCTGCAAAAGTTAAAATCTCTGGAATTTCTGTTACAGTCACTACCGCGTCACCTAGGCAACGCAAAATTCTGATAAATAAAGACAAACAGCGATCGCCTGAATCACGTTTTCGTAAAAAAGCAGTCCAGATACATGAGGTCAAATCTGCCAAAGAGCCCCTGACAATCAGCTGTCAATTAAAAAGCAATAGGACTCAAACCGAGGATGGGTTTGAAATGAGCCAACATAAAGATGAACTGCCAAATCAGTCAGTAGCAGTCAGACATTCAAAAAGGGTTAGAAAGCCCTCTGTCCACTTTCTGCACGCTCTTGCTTCTTCAAGTTTTAGACGCACTAATGCTCTTGTACGGCGCTCAAAGCAACTTCTGCTAACCAAGGAAAGCAACGAAAGGCGACAGGAAATAAAACAGAGTAGTATAGAAACTTCAGGAGAGAAAAAGCAGTTCTGTGGACAAGAGAGGGGAAACATTCCTCAAGACCTGAACAAAGTGGCAGCCGTGTCTTTAGATTCAATCTTTAGCTCAAAAGAGACACTGAGGTGGTGGGCAGCATCAGCTGAGGAAAAGACATTGAATGAGGAGCTTGCCAGGAGAATACAACTCATTTCTGACACCTGGGTTACACCAGACACTGCTGAGACGCAGTGTAACAAAATTTTCCTTGATTCCAAATTAGACACTAAAGGGAGTAGTTCATTAATTAGAAAGTCAAATTCCTCTGTGGTCAGAGAGCTGTTTGACTGTAAACCAAGGTCCTGTAGCATGCAGCAGATCTGCGCCTGGTTTATGCAGACTACAGAGACACAATCTCTGGCCATTGTCAAAAAGGCAAGCTCTCGTAATCCTTTTGAAGTTATGCACTTCCCTCGCTCTGCTAATACAAAAAGTGTTTGTCATAGTCCTCAGGCAGAACGACTCCGCAAACACATCAAGAAGTTTGCCAAAACTGTGCCGAAAAGCCCCCTGCAACATCAGCAAGCTCAACAGCGACTGAGAAAAAATAAAATTAGGCGACAACTTTTTATCCCCCTATTTACCATGCGCAAACGCAGTCGGGGAGTCCTATGGTGGAGATGCAGCTCATCTGGCAAATATAAGGCCACTTTGGTCAGGGCAAGATCCAAGTTCCTAACTCGGAAAGAAAGGAAAAGGTGCCAAAAGAAAAAGGGGAGCCAGAGGAAAACAAACAAAGCAATGGTTTGCTCAAACAGTCCTGGAGTAACTGGACGATGGTCGAGTCGTAAAAGACCGCACAGATCAGTAAAAGATCAGTTCTCTGACTGTCTTAAGAACAGTTCTGCTACCTGTTCTGTTAACCAAACTCAGGAACTTGTGGATGCACACAAAGAGCAGAATCTCTGTTCCAAAGCCTGGAGTCCTGAGAGACTGAAAGAGTGCCGAGTATTTCTGAGGAAGATTAACTCTCCGGACAACGAGTCTGCAGAGGAGGGTGACTCCTGTACTGTGACACTGGATGATGGATCACCTTCTACATACCTCTTTGCAGGGAAGGAGAGGGAACTGGACAGAGATGTTAAAGCTGTGAAAAGTAAAAGAAAAAGGAACACAAGTAACACAAGACAGCAGATGGGTGTGGTGAAATCCTTACAGAAGCCGGACGCGGTGCCAGCGGGGAGACAGAGGGGTAAAAGAAGCCCTGGAGTTGTATCTACTGAACTACCACAAACTCCACCAGCGAAAAAGTTGAGACAATCGCGAATGAGGGGCCTAACGGGACCGAGATGGTGCGACTTTGTGTTTGGTAATTACTTTGCTTTTTTTACTTTTGCTTTTTTTTTCTTCAAATTTAAAAGGATGCTCTCAGTTTGCCAAAATTAACATACTCTTGTCTTTATTGTTCCTGCAGAAAGCTGAATTAAGCATGAGCCCTCCTCTCCCTGGGAAAGGGACTGTGGTTTAACGTGGTGCCTTTTGGACATTGAGCTGACCACTTAGACTGACCATCCCGCTTAGGGTCAGTCTTACACTCAGCAGTCATGTAGCAGTTTAACTTAAAAGCTTGATGTTGCACTATTTTTACCGTTGATACACATTTACTTTTTTTTCTCTCAGTCAACTTGCCTTTCTCTTTTTAAAGGTGTAGAACTCATTTCAAAGGAGAGTTTGGGACAAGCGCTTGCAAAATTAACTCTGTTAGAGTAGCTGTATTGTAAGGAAGAACAACAAACTTCTGCATTTTCAGGCGACACCTGAACACACCTCCTTATGAAGGTCAACAAACTTCAAGAAAATCTTAATTTGAATTTGGTCGTCTTGCTTCTTGTAGTCACTACTGCTCTAAACCCACAAAATGTCTCATTTTGTCATCTCGGCACATTTGAAATTCTAAACAATTTAATAAGATATGTTAAGTTAAATGATGCTAAAATAATTTTTAAATATACTTTTAATCTGAGCCTTTTTACATTTTTACAGCAACTTTGTACACATCTTTTATTGAAGGTTTTGTTTAGCCCGTCTCAAGTCCTTTATGCGTGTTTGGCCTCCAACTATATAAGTAGTGCACTACAAGAATTGGCCACAAACCAAATATTTCGAGTCATTTTCTTTTAACGTACTTTGCAAATCTTGGCTCCAAACATGGATGGCAACACATTCACACCCACAAACAAAGGCAGTGTGTGAATAACGAAAGCAGCATTATGCAGTTGTAGAAGGAAGAATCAGCTTTTTTTGTTTGTTTTGGTGGGATCCGTTTGGGTTTTGCCCAACTATCTGTACACATTTCATTTTCACAAACAGCATTTAATGTATATCGCTGCCAGATGTACTTCTTGCACTGTTTCATTAGAGATTATTAATCCCACTACAGTTTATTCCTCCTAGATTTTGCACACCGTGTGTCCCACTACCAACCCCAACTGTAAATCAAAAATCTCTATGGTGCAATACAAACCCAGATGATTTATCATGATGTAGAAATTATTTTATTGCTAAAAGACGAATGGATGTACATGAGAATCAGTGGCCAGGTGTGTTAACGTCATTTGTTTCCACAGCCATGTTGCGATTATCTGAGATTAACCCGTTAAGACCTAATATAAGGCGCCTTGTAGGCTCAGGTAAACTCTTACATTAGTTCGACGATCTTACTTGTTTTCCCACCTGCTTTTTTTCCTTAAAGAAGCAAAAAATAACAGTCATAGAATTTATTTAAAACAAAGAGGTCATATTAGCATTATTTAGTTTGAATGAAGTTGGATTTGGTGTTGGTTTGCTAGTTTTCTCCTCCCCTTATCTCTCCTTTGCAGAAGATGCCCACCTCCCCTGTGGCTCTGCATAGCGTACTTTTCCTTTTCTTATCAGCTGTGTAACAAACAAGGACAAAGTTGTTTAAGAAACACTAATTTGGATTATGTTCCCCCGCCATCCATTAGACAGCTGGTACATACAAAATATTCTAGTTCAGAAATGTACCCTGTAGAAAGTATTGTGCCTGACTACCCTTGTATATATGTCACTCTGGTTGCTATGTAAACACGAGGGAGGTGTAGATGCTCAGTCATGCAAATAACCATTGATGTGTTGAAAAACCTGGTGCTAAAAATCTGTTGTATATTTTCTTTATCATGTTTTTATACTGTTCATTACAGATGCAACAGATGTGTGACTGGATCAATAAAGTCTTTTAAACTAAGTTGTAATCATTCTCATTCATTTGAGATTTAAAACTAATATTTTCATGTCTTATGCTGCGTCAAACTTCTAGTGACTAAATTATTCAAGTAAAAGTTCAAGAAAAACATTAAAAATAATTTTTTCTATGCAATATGGGAAATGTCCGTCTTTGCATTCAGCACCTCATGAGGCTGCAGCTGAAAGTCACATGATTTTCTCTCTGCAGCCTGCCTTCCACATTTTGTAACATCTGAATTTTTTAATGATAAAATCTAAAGTAGTCAATACTTCTCACGCTGGATTTGTGCCTTTTGAAACTATCCAAATTATCATGCAGTATAGTTGGAATCGACTTTGACAACTCATTCTCAATGGCATCTAATTTCCTCTTCTTGTGCATAACCTGACTGCAAATTCAGTTTCTCCAAATCGCTTTAGGACCTTTCTCACCCAGATGATCAACAGCTGCTGAGCTCATAAGATCATTTTTCTGAACTTGGAACATTTTCAAAGATATTTGATCCCTGTTCTGTAAATAAGACATAACAGCTTGCATCTCTCAAGTGGCTCTTTAACTGCTGATTTAGGAGCAATCTGACAAGGTCAAACCTAAAAACTGGTTTATATATATATATAGATATATAGATGTAGATATATACATATATAGATGTAGATATATATATAGATATAGATATATATATAGATATATATATATAGATATATACATATAGATATATATAGATAGATATATATATATATAGATGGATATATATATATAGATATATATATATAGATATAGATATATCTATATAGATATATATCTATATATATAGATAATATATATATAGAGAGAGAGATATAGATAGATAATATAGATAGATATATATATATATATATATAGTGGAGGAAAGATGAAGCTTGATTCATCAGATATATTTTTCTTTAATGAATAAGTTGACAAATTACTAAAAATAAAATGAACCATTTCTGAAGCAGTTTGTGAATTTAGTTCATGAACTAAAAAGCAGAAACAAAATTTCATTTTTAATATTGTAGCTATTGACACGTCTTCTACGACACATTGGCCTCCTGATTGATGAGAGGGTTCAGATCCAGTTTTGTCTTCTCCAAAGCTGCTGACTTGGCCCTCCGTGATGGGCGCACCACAGGCGTTGACTCTGGAACATTTTCTCCATCGCTGTGGCCAAAACAGAAACACTGACTGTATAGGTGTGGATCTCTAAATATGCTTTTCCCTTGTTGCCAACCCTTCTCTGGACTCACCTCTCCTCTGATGATTCTGCCCTCCTGTTTGGCTTTCTGCCCCCTTTGGCAGTGCAGACTTTTCTTTGACCTGTGCAAACAAATACTCGGGTTACCTCCCAGTGCTGAGTCACCTCCTTCATTCAGGGACACGACAAGAATTCTAAAAATACTTTGCTGTGAGCATATAATATGGAAAACCTGCATTACCTCTTTTGGCTCTCTTGGCAGATTTTGATGGATCGTCTGTTGCAGCTTCTGTGGTGAAAAAAAAGCAAACAAAATTCATGCCTCATTTCCCCAACTGTATTCTTAATAAACACTAACTGGAACAAAGTGTGGTACATTAAATCTACTGAGTCGCAACAATAAGAACCCAAATAAAAAAAAGAAATCTGTCAAAAACGGGTTTTGCTAATTCAGCCGAATAGTCCGTCTGTTGCAGGTGCAAAGCAGGGTGTCAGCTGGCCTTTCGAGTCTATTTAAAGCTTCGTACCATCTGCATTCACATCCAGCGGTTGTAGTGCGCTCGCGCTGTGGAGTTCAGCCTGGTTTTTTGAGTCCAGCAACTGATGCATCATTTTCTCTAGAGCACGGTTGCACACACGATCCTTCACTACCTGCAAGGGGGAAAGATGTAGAGGAGTTTTACATTTGCCTTTTTTTTAGCTCCCACCTGCAACTGAAAGGAATCTTATTTTACCAGGAATGAGCCAATATAAACACAACTGATGAGATAGGAGCATAAATGTTGAAACTCCTCAGTGATGATTAAAGCTTAGTGAAATAGTCTAATTCAGGTGTAATTTATGTATGAAATATTGTAAACTAATATGATACAGTGGACATCCTAAACATTGAAGTTGGACGTTAGCATGTTAGTACCTGCACCAGCTGCTGCAGCAGCGTCTGCAGGTCCTCCCTGACCGTCTCGCCTCTGCTGAGCTCCAGGTTACTAAGAGTCTTTGCATAGAGACGAACCTCAGGGGCTGTGGGGTCTTTGAGCATCTCCCCACACATACGCACTGCCAAGTAGTCATGAACACACACCTCCTGGGAACACATACCAGTACAAAAACAAAGTCGGTTTTGTTCTACCTTCCTTACAATCTGATGTTTTGCTTTGTTGAACTGTTGAACATTCAATAAAACCTTTTTTTCAGACAAGATAACATACAATCTTTAGGTTTCGTTTACTTCACACACACACACACACACACAGGATTTGATGTTTCTTACCTCTGTGTTGGTTGAAGGCTTAATAAGTACGCTTGGGCGTGTCAGCTCAACAAGTAGCTCAATAACGTTGTTAATGTCCACCTCAGCCAGAGGCGAGGTGGCTGGGGCATTTAAGAGAGTCCGAATAGTCGGTAGAAAACTCTCCTCCACAACTTCCTGGTGGACTCTGATGAAAACAAAAGCAAACTACATTGTATACAGCTGTAATAAATAATTAACTTCATCAATCCTGTTTCTGTGAGACCTGCTCTCGCGTGCGTAGAGTTGAAAGAAGACGCCGAGGCAGTGCCGTAGACGGGTGTCGTCCTCGGTGACGGGATTGTACCACAGTAACACCAAACGTGAGAGCATCTTGGCACTAGAGATGCGCCCCGTATACATAAGTTTAGCCAGGCCCTCTGCGGCCTCTGTCCTCAGTTCAGACACCTGGAATGATTGACGCAGATGTGTGTTAGATGCTTGTTTAAAGCCAGAATCACACTGTAGGTTATAAATCGCACCTCACTGTCCAAGAACTCTGAAAGCATCACTAGTATACTCTGTGTAGCGTCTTCGGGGACATCGCCCTTGTCTTCAGGCAACGCTGCCTGGTCTTCCTGCTTCTCCGGTGACTGGGCAGGTTGGGCCATCTGGGTGGGAGCCGTTTCGGAGAACAGCTGGAAGCTGAACAGCAGCAGCAGGTCAACGACGGCTCTCAGAGCACTGATACGGATCTTGACCTCATCCAGCTGAGCAATCTGGAAACGCAGAGAAAAACTGTTCTACAAAAGCTGCACTGAATCAACATAAAACAACACAGTACAAACAGATGAAACTGTCTCCACAATAACCCTTATAAATGTATGTAAAAACCTTTAAAAAAAATGTGGAATCACCTGTAGCAGCAGGACCATGTGGGTTTTGGCCAGCTCCTTGCTGTGCAGAGCGCATGTTCCCAGACACACCACAGCCATGTTGCGCACAGCAGGGTGAGCATTTGCTATACTGGGTAGAATCTGTCAGAGATGGAAAGAATTGGTGATATTAGCCAAAGCTTAACTCTAAGACGCCACAGGTACATGTTAACCTAAAAATAAGTTACTTCATTTGTGCGAAAGTTTACCGGGATAAAAAGGCACCTTGTCTTATCAAAAACAGAAACACTGATTCAAGTTAAAGGATATGCAAGTATTTTTTTATCAAGCATCCCTGAGAAAATGTTATTGTCTAAAGGAAAGCAAGAAAGCACTTCTGAATGTACACACTTGATCATAACTAGTATTACATTATCTAAACTTTCCTGCAGCTCGGTTCCAGCTATGTGTGAACCTCTCGTTGCTTTTCAGGATCTGCGAGTTCTCTTTATTTTTTTTATTTATATAATTATATAATATAATATATAT
>JBAMHX010030317.1:0-10510 GCA_037177515.1 Pseudomugil tenellus
CTAACACAGGAGTAATGTGTTCTCTTCTGTTAGTTCCTGTCAATAATCTAGCTGCTGCATTTTGAACAAGCTGAAAATCTTTTAGAGAACTTTTAGGGCATGCTGCTAGTAAAGAGTTACCATGGTTGTGTTGTCTGTAGATTAGGTTATGTGGTTGTCTGTGAGTTAGTGTTGTTTAAGTTTGAGTAAGTTTGTGTCCTTAATGTTACAGATTGGCCTTGTAGGGGAGAGCTGCTATTTGTTTTGGAGTGGGATCCTTTTCTCCTGTTTTTTGTGTGGTTAGGTTAGATGTAGGTTTGTATGATTTTGTTTTGGACGTTAGGTCAGTTGTCTTATTGCTTTATATTTAGGGGTGTTTCGTTTGTTATGTTGGCCTTGGCGCTCCCTGATGTTAATGATCCTTCTGTGGTTCTTTTTCTGTGTTTTTTGTTAATAAATGTACTTGATGTGTAGCCTTATTTCTCCTTTTCTTTTACTGGTGTTGTGTTGCTCCCTGTATTACCTAGACTTGCCACTAGGGATGTAACACAGGCCAGAAGAATCCCAAGACCAGAACAAAGTCAGTCCCAAACAAGGACCCCAGCCACCCTACCCCGGAGCCGGCCCAGCATCTGTCCAGGAGGCGGCTAGAGCCCCCAGCAGTCAGGGGAAACAGATCCTGGTGGGCACAGGTTGGCAATTGCGAATCCCGCCGGGAGCCCAGGGCCAGTAGTACGAAGGCCCAGGACCCCAGGAGCCCAGAAGCAACCCCCTCCCCCCCATCCCCAGAGGCAGAGGAGCCAACCCACGCTGGTGGAGATGCAGGGCCTCCAGCCCGCCATCCGACAGAAGCCAGCCCACCCTTTGGCGCACCAGTTGCCTTCTGCCTTCCATGCACATACACCCACCTAGAAAAACACAGCCTCTCCCCTCTAAACCCTAATCTCAAGACACACACAACTCATCATACCCATACGACCACACATATCCATGCTCACCCTCAGTCCCCTTACCCCCCGTACTCACACACCCCCATACAGTCGTGGACAAAATTGTTGGTACCCCTCAGTTAAAGAAGGAAAAACCCACAATTCTCACTGAAATCACTTGAAATTTACAAAAGTAACAATAAATAAAAATTATCGAAAATAAATAATCAAAATCAGCCATCACTTTTGAATTGCTGATTAACATAATCATTAAAAAAAAACTAACTAATGAAACAGGCCTGGACAAAAATGATGGTACCCATAACTTAATATTTTGTTGCACAACCTTTTGAGGCAATCACTGCAATTAAGCTATTTCTGTATTTGTCAATGAGCGTTCTGCAGCTGTCAATAGGTATTTTGCCCCCCCCCCTTATGAGCAAACTGCTCCAGTTGTCTCAAGTTTGATGGGTGAAGCCAGGCGGACTGGAGACGTGGAAGGGAGCAGAACCCTTGGGAGGGCAAGTCTGGATCTTCTGTTTCGTTGGTATGGGTCGGACATTCTGTGACGAAGGAGGGAACCAGAGCCAAAGGGGAGGTTAACAGGGTTTATTTAGGAGACAAGGAGTGATGAACAAAACCTGTAGGAAAGGTGGAGGAGTCCAGGATGGGTGCAGGAACGCGGGGCAGGAAGGCAGAAGCAGCAGGTACAAGCAGGGGTATTCACATTTACGTCCATTCGATTCAGTGTCCCACAATGGAATGACTGGTGAGCTGAGGGATAAAGCTGTGAAGGGAATCAGGAACAGGTGCAAGTGAGAGGATAACTAGTCTGGTAGCAGGTGATGGTGATTGGGATGATTGAGTCCAGAGCAGGGCATGACAATACCCACTTCCCCAAATAACAAATGTACACACTATCATCAAATCACATCCTTCCTCCTTTCACCCCACTCACACCTATCTACTCCTTCTCATGCTCGCCCACCCCCACACCTGCCCCAAATTTGCCCCCCGTGAGCCCTCGCTAGTGGGCAAGGGGACAGGAAGGCAATCCTCAGAAACTTATAAATATATGAAGGATTTTGGTCTTTGTTATGCATGGCACTCTCACTATCCCACACCTTCAGAGAATACAGAATACAGAGAATACACCTTCTTCTCTTCAGTACAACATTCTTATTCTAGATTAGATTATTTTCTAACTTGTAGCTTGTTGCAGAGATAAAAATCCATCCCAAAACCATCAGTGATCACGCACCAGTATCATTCACTCTGAAAAGTGAGAACAATAAACCAGCCACCAGACATTGGAGATTTAATACGTCATTACTTAAAGATCCAGAGTTTATTAATTATTTTAAAAGAGAATGCCAGAAACAGAAATCATGTGTTCTTTGGTAAGCAGCAAAAGCAGGAATGAGAGGGAAAATCACTTCCTTCTCCTCCCAAAAGAAGAAGTTTGAACAAGGCAACAAATCTGGAATGTTCCTGGCTCTGGGGACTTAAAACGTCAGTTCTCTGCTGGGGAAGGTGCCTAACTAGTGCACTAGGTTGAGCAGTTTTGGCTAGATATACTTGGACTCACCTCGACACACAGCTTGGGCTCTGGAATCAGTATCCTCGAGAAGGGTTGAACCTTGTTCCACTGTGGAGTTGCTTCTGTTGAGAGGCGCCGAGTGGGTGAGAGAATATTGATTGCCGGCTTGGTTCCTGTACATTGGGGTTCAGCCCAATGTATGAGAGTAATGTATGGACAATGTATGTCCACAATGTATGGATGAGAGGATAGCCTCCCTCTGCCATCGGGTGGGGGGACAGGTCCTGACTGCTGTTTGTGCTTACGCACTGCAAGGGCAGTTCAGAGTACCCAACCTTTTTGGAAGCCGTGGAGGGAGTGTTGGAAAGCACCGCTGCTGGGGACTCCCTCGTCCTCCTGGGTGACTTCAATGCTCATGTTGACAATGACAGTGAGACCTGAAGGGTTGTGATTAGGAAGAATCCCGCCACCGCCCCCTATCTGAACCAGAGTGGTGTTCTGTTGTTGGACTTCTGTGCCCATCACGGATTGTCCATAACGAACAGCATGCTGAGGAATAAGAGTGTCCATTGGTGCACTTGGCACAAGGACAATCTAGGCTGCAGTTAGATGATCAAATTTGTAGTGGTAACGTCGGTGGAGGAGGATGCTGGTCAGGGTTTCAACTCCCACCTCTGGCAGAACTTCAACCATGTCAACCATGGGAATTATTGAGTCTTAATGGGCTGTATTACGTGCCTCGATTGTTGAGGTGTCCAGCCAGAGCTGTGGCAGTTGTGGCTGTAATCCCAAAACTGGTTGGTGGACACCGGCAGTGAGGAATGCCGTCTTACAGAGCCTTTCTGGCCTGCGGGACTCCAGAAGCAGCGGATAGGACATGCTAAGCGCAACATGGCTATGACAGTGCCAAGGCAAAAACTCGGGTGAGGGAGGAGTTTTGTGAGGCCATGGAGAACGACTTCCAGACAGCTTTGAGTAGATTCTGGTCCACCATCCGGCAGTTGAGGTGGAGGAAGCAGTGTTCTGTCAACACTGTTTACAATGGTGATGGGAGGCTGGTGGGGGGGGGGTACTTTGAAGACCTACTCAAGCCTAACAACATGCCTTCCAAGAAGGGAGGAGAGCTGGGGGACTCCGTGGTGGGCTTGCCCATCTCTGGGGCTGAGGTCACTGAGGTGGTTAAAAAGCGTTTCGGTGGCAAGGCCCTGGGGATGGATGAAATCCACCCAGATTTTCTAAACGCTCTGGATGCCGTTGGGCTGTCCTGGCTGTCTTCTTCCTGGAAAAGTCTATTCAGGGGTCCTGGAGAGTAAGGTCCATTGGATAGTCGAACCTCAGATTGAGGAGGAGCAGTGTGGTTTTTGTACTGGTCGTTAAACATTGGACCAGCTCTATACTCTTTTCAGGGTCCTGGAGGGAGCATGGGAGTTTGCCCAACCAATCTACATGTGTTTTGTAGACGTGAAGTCTCTTAGGGACTCCTGTGGGGGCTGCTCTGGGAGTATGAGGTACCGGACCCCCTTGTAAGAGCTTTCCGGTCCTTGTATGAACGGTGTTAGAGCTTGGTCCGCATTGCCGGCACTAAGTAAGATTTGTTTCCTGTGAGAGTTGGACTCCTCCAAGGCTGCCCTTTATCAACCCCGTTCATTACCTATATGGACAGGTTTTTTTTAGGCACAGGCAAGCGTTGAGGGGATCTGGTTTGGTGACCTCAGAATTGGGTCTCTGCTTTTTGTGGATGATGTGGTTCTGTTCATCTCCACCTCTCACTTGAGCGATTCGCAGTTGAGTGTGAAGCGGCTGGGATGAGAATCAGCACCTCTAAATCTGAGACTATGGTCCTCAGGCGGAAAAGAGTTGAGTAGCCTCTCTGGGTCGGAAACGAGGTCTTGCCCTAAGTGGAGGAGTTCTTTTCACAAGTGTGGTAAGGATGCAGCGGGAGATCGACAGCTGGATGAGTTAGGCGTCTGCAGTAATGTGGACGCTGCACTGGTCTGTTGTGGGGAAGAAGGAGCTGAGATAGAAGGCAAAACTCTTGATTTACCAGTCAGTCTTTGCTCCTACAGTCACCTGTAGTCACGAGCTGTGGATAGTGACCGAAAGAACGAGATCACGAATACAAGCGGCCGAAATGGGTTTCCTCTGAAGGGTGGCTGGACTCTCCCTTAGTGAGAAGCTCGGTCATCCGGGAGGAACTCAGAGTAGAGCCGCTGCTCCTCCACATCGAGCGGAGCCAGATGAGGTGGTTCGGACCTGTAGTGAGGATGCCTCCTGGACTCCTCCCTGGTGAGGTGTTCTGGGCTCGTCCCAGTGGGGGAGGCTCCCGGAGAGAACCATGACACGCTGGAGAGATTATCTCTCCTTGCTGGCCTGGGAAAGCCTTAGTATCCCTTCCTATGAGCTGGCAGATGTGGCTGGAAAGAGGGAAGTCTGGGCTTCTCTCCATAGGTTTTTATTTGCAATATTAAATATAATTCAAACTTCTCCAAGCTTCTGCTTATAGTCACCAGACAAGGCTGTCCACTTTCTCAGTATTTCATATTTTTTTAACCCCTAGCAGCTGCCATGAGACAAAATAAAGAAATTAAAAGGAAATAATGCTAATAAAATAAAATAAGTTGATATGCTGATGATGTTTTACTTTTTCAACAGAATTCACACTCATCTCTTTCCCAGACCATCACATTAATTAACAAATTCTCATCAGTATCAAATTATTCTATTAACTGGTCCAAAACCACAGCTATGCCCATAAACTGCAAATTAGAAAATATATTCAATGCCATTCAATACAATTTGGAAACATTCGATATTTGGGTATAAATATTTCACCTTAACAGAAATAACTAAATTAAATTACGATCAACTATTAAAAACAATAGAAAATGATCTTCCTGGATGGAGGTGCTTGCCCATATCGCTTATGGGGAGAGTAGCCACCATTAAAATGATGATTCTACCTCAAGTTAATTATATGTTTTCAATGATAAAAAAAAACATCCTGAGGCTGGTTTAATTCACTGGAATCTCACATATCTAAATTCCTTTGGAGAAAAAAGCCATAACATATCTAAAACCCTTACAACAGATTAAATACAAAGGTGGATTAGACCTGCCCAACTTCATCATTAACCATTATATTTTATGTAACAGGCTGCAATTCACCTCCAAATGGCTCACTTGCCATTCATCAGCTCAACCATCAGACAATAGAAATGTAACAATATCAATTTGTGAATCAATCGATATAGAATATAAATGAATCGATCATCAAAGACCTATAAATAAACTTCCGGACACACAGTACACAAAGAAAGAAATTATTAGAATTTTAGAGCTGAAGTACTTCATCCCATCACACCACACTTCAGTCAAATGGTGGAGAAGTGAGTTCTTTCTTTCATAAACGTTCTACTTGATACATAGACATAAATGCAAAATATGAAATAAAACATATTTTAATCATAAAAGACTTTATAAAAATTTCCATATCATGTATAAATATCACTTTGTTTGGTGTTAGGTTCTGTTAGTTAAACAAGAGTTATATTTAGATACGAGGACAAAAACCCAGATGTTAAAAAACCCTAAATAACTTGGCCGTGAAATGAATGAAATGAAAAATAATTTATTAATCCCAGATGGAAATTCAAATTCTGAAGTTATTTGGTCCGGCTAGTTGGACTTCTTCATGCACTGCAACAAGTCTGGAAGTTTTCCACATCACTGGTATTTTTTCTGACTAAGACTGGTGTTGAACTGGTGCTGGAGAATTGAGCAGGGAACTCTGGGACTGACACCATCTGGACTTGACAACAGGAGATGTTGAGGGAAATGAGGTTGTTTTCAGGTCCTTGACTGAGTGACCGGTGACAGAGTGGAGTAGTGGTAGGAAAGCTTTCGGCTCATGGGGCTAGCATGTATTCTCGTTTTAGCTAGCAGTTCCATGTCTCTTGTCTCTTCTCTTTAACAGTAACATGTCCAGGATGACACCAACGCTGGTTAACCAGTACTGCTACTACACCTCCCTTTATTTGTTATTGCGATCTGCATGGACCATCTTGAAGCCATGTACAGACGGGATATGTTCCGTTAGCACCTGGAGCTCATCAATTTTGTTAGCTAGCGAACTAACATTACCAATAACAACATTTGTAGGAAACTGTTTAAATCTCCATCGTTTTCTCTTCACCTCACCTCACCCTACCCTGCATCCTTTTCTCTCTCTTTTCAACTCCACTGAGATTAGATGTGTTATTTCACTGATAATCTTGAATTTGGAGAGCATTATCAGTTGATGTTGGTGGCAAATAAGTCTTGTTGCCATGAAGACTCACCATAACAAGTCTTGAAAGAGCAGAAAAAATATGCAGAAAATCTCCCGTATAGCATGGCTTCTTACTAGCGCGAAAAGTCAACCCAAATTGAAAGCTCATGTTTTAAAAAAAGTTGTCTATATTACAAAAACACAACAGAGCTACTACAGTTTGCAGCCACCGAGCAGCGCATTCCAGAATAATAGCTAATATTAATTTTGATGAGAATAAAATCGAAAAAAAAAAATTGAAATGGTGACTTTAGAATCGTGTATCGTATCGAATCGTGACTTGAATGCATCGTTACTTCCCTATAAGACAATGTCAGTGTTTTAAAAGCATTAACATCAGCGCCTCTTTAATGGCTTAGTGGGAATTTCTGAAACCAAGTCTGCACTTATTCCATGTAAGCTCACACCCATATAAAACAACCCTGTGATCTTGCAAAAGAAAAAGATAATAAACTTCCCTCATTGGAAAAATAAAAGAATAAAACAGAACATATAATAGACAATGGAAACTTTCTACCATTAGAAGTATTAACCTCACAATATGAAACCTACAACACCAAATACTTTGAATACCACCAACTTAAATTAATAATAGGTAAGAAATAAACTTGTCAATAAAATTTGCACTTACTCACCAGTCATTCCTTTGTCGGACATTGTCATACCTACCAGTCTTTTCCCAGCCTCCGGTCCTCATCCTGTTTCCCTTCCCTGGCTCCAACTCACCTGCCTTTATGGACTTGTGTCCAGATTCCCCTTGTTCTTTCTCCCTAGTTTGGATCCCCGCCCATATTCCCTTGGCTTTACTTCCTGGTTCCAACCCTAGACTGTCTCCTAAACTCTGTTTGGTGTAATTAAATCTTTTACTCAGCTGGATTCTGTCTCCAGGCTTCCATACATTACAATATGTTCCTCTATAATTTAGTCCATTATTTGAACTCATTGGTAACTTGAACTAGTCCTGTTACAGTGGTATTCTCTCTTAAATGAAAATTATTTTATTTGACAAGCTTGTGAAGTATTGACATTTCAGAGTCTAAGGTACAGATGGACTCATGGTATAACATACTGTATGTATCTATCTGCCTTTGCTATTCCTCCAAAAAGAGTGAAGGATTATGAGTGTACAACCAATGTTGAAGGGCATGTTTCTCGTTATTAAAAGGTTATTAGTGTGGACACATTGGTAATTCAGACTATAACTTGGATTCAGCCATAAAGAGTAGTTTCCACTGGATTTCAGCGTATTTTTTCACCATGGTGATTTTTCTTTCACATCAAGACAATCCCTGACAACAGCAAAAACACCAGTAACAGCCTGTCTTGTCCTGTTCCAGCTTCAGACTTAATCAACCCCATCACCGGGAGGCTGTAGCTCGGTGGGTAAGAGCAGTTGTCTGCCAACCTGAAGGTAGGCAGTTCGATTCCAGGCTTCCCCTGACTACATACTGAAGTGTCCTTGGGTAAGACACTGAACCCTATGACCCAGAAATGTAAGTCTCTTTGGATAAAAGCGTCTGCTAAATGACTGTAATGTAATGTAATCACCGTCATCTGCCACTAAACTCGTTTTTCCTGATCACCTCACTGCCTTATATTCCTCAGCTCACCAGTCATTCCTTGGTAGGACATTATTGTATCCACCAGTATTTTCCCGGCCTCCATTCCTGGTCCTGTTTCCCTTCCCTGGCTCAGACTAACCTCCCTATCTTTGGATGAACTTATTTGGATTTACTCCCTGGTTTTGATAGGGATGGTGAAACTGAAGCCTCATGAAACATGAGGCCAGTTTGACATAAATGCCTGGAAATGAACCACTGTGTTAGAAACATTTAATTCACCAAAATGGCTCCATCTGCTGGCTGTGGATTTCTGGTGCATCAGAGGGAAATATTGATAAGATTTCATCACTGTACATCTGTAATTCCTGTCGTCTGACATAGTGATTAATAGAATGATAAATTTTCTACTCTAAAAAAATATATCTGATTCTTTCTAAATATAAATGACAAAAGGACGATCGGTGAGATTTTGGTTCGTCAGTGCTCATTTCCAGGTTGTGGCAACAGAATGGGGCACATCCCACCGGTGTTTTGACGCGAGTTATCGCGCGATTTCGGCGAAATCACGCGGGATTTAGAATAGAAATGTCAGATGGAATAGAAAACAATGAATTATGAACAATGACATTAGAGGATTAGCAAAAAAAGAAAAAAAAAAAAAAGGTTAGAGTTATTTAGATGACCCACAGAAAATTGTACAAAATGATGGACAGAAATCAGGTTGTGAAAATAATACATGTGGGGTACCTCAGGGGTCAATTATAAGACCTGTATTATTTATAATGTATATTGAAATGAAATGAATTAAATGAAAAACACTTTATTAATCCCAGAGGGAAACTCAAATTCTGTAGTCATTTGGTTCAGCTAGTTAGAGTTTTTCAGGCACTGGAACAAGGCAGGATGTTTTCCACACCACTTTTTCTGACTGGTGTTGAACTGCTGTTAACCAGAACTGCAACTCCACCTCCCTTTAGTTTTCCGCTGAGTTTTTTATTGCGGTCTGCACGAACCGTCTTGAAGTACAGACGCATTACAGTCTGGGATATGTTCCGTTTGCACCTGGAGCTTGTCAGGTTTGTTAGCTAGCGAGCTAACGTTACCCATCACAACATTTGGAAGAAACTGTTAAAATCTCCATCGTTTTCTCTCCGCCTCACCCTGTCCTGCATCCCTTTCTCTTTCTTTTCAACTCCATTGAGATTAGAAGTGTTATTTCTTGATCTTGGTGGTAACCAAGTCTTGTTGCCATGGAGACTCACCATAACAAAATTAATGAGTTATTAATGAAATATGTAAAATATCTAAACTTATTAAATTTGTACATTTTGCTGTTAAAACAACAGGGAAAATCTGGGAGATGAGTAAGTTATAAAGTTGGTTTAACTAAAAAAATAGTTTTTAAATATGGAAAAAAATAAACTCATGTGATTTGAATTTCGAAAAACCACCATGCCAATTCAAATTACCATTGCAGACAGTTCTTGAAAGAGTAACTTGAAATGTATTTTAGCCCCCCCCCCAAACTCTTCCCCCTCCATTGCCCCCGGCTGTGCCGTAGTTCCTCCGTTCCTTCCCCATCACCACTCTAGCCCACACTGGCGTCCACCCCCCATCCATGCACTGGACAACCGGAAGGGCACGTGCACGTGAAAAACCCCCAGGACCTGCCAAAGCCGCCACCATCAGCACCAGGAAACCTCTAGAGGACCACACAGGGACAGCCGCCACACCCAGTGTTATAGCTGTTAGCCAGAAGAAGGAGGATCCAAAAGCTTTACTCAATTCACAGGTTTATTGAACAGAAGGTGTCCGTGGCAAGAACCACAGCAAGGACTCGGAGAGGAATGATTTAATCCAAGCAGTGAAAGAGACTGACACTTTGCAGCAGCAGGAACCGGCTCAGAGCTGAAGGTCACAACGGCAGAAGAACCTGCCCTGGAATGAAGCATGAGAGGAGCTTAAGAGCAGGCAGATGATGAGAGGATTGGCTGCAGCTGAGTAGAAACACAGGTGAGTAATCATAAATCAGACCCCGCCTGCTGCCGCAAAGGGAAACAGTCTGAAAGAATAAAAAAAAGACAGCAATCATAACTCCCGGAGAGGGACAACGAGCACCCAAGCACACCCCCAACATCACCATCACTGTTGTTGATCTAGTCTGAAGTTGTTT
>JBAMHX010030318.1:0-10504 GCA_037177515.1 Pseudomugil tenellus
ATTCTGCAAAGCCATGTGTAGGAGGTGAGGTAGGAAAGCTGGATGTGACTTCTAAATAGTATTTTTTTTTAACTAAATTCAAACTAAACTTAAACAAAAACTAATTACAGTGGGCTTGTAATAGACTAGATATGATATAAAAATATGTCTGCCTGCATATAACTGTTGTTGCTTAATTATTTAATTAAATTGAATTCAGCTTTATTTGTATAGCGCCATTTCACAACAATGTTGTCTCATGGCGTTTTAATAGAGATCGGCCAATTTAAAAAAACAGCCTTTTATAGGGAACCAGCTATTACATCGAATCTTGACTTCAATATAATCTCCCATCCTGAGCTGCATGAGGCGACAGTGGGACGGAAAACTCCTTCTTAACAGGGAGGCCAAACCTCCAGCAGAACCCGGCTCAGGTAAGGCAGCCATCTGCCTCGGCTCGCTGGGGTCAGAGAGGATATGAAAGACAGATTAATATACTTTGCAACTGCTATCCCAGAAGACCTGCAGATAAAGGAAAATTAGAAGCAAGACTTGCAAAAAAGGAAGAAATGAGAAATACAACCTGCAAAAAAAGGAAAAATAAGAAATAAAACCTGCAGAAAAAAGAGAAATAGGTTAATGACGCCTGTACTTTCCAATACATGGAAAATAAGCTGCAGAGATAATAATTGGAAGTGCTCAGTGCATCATGGGATGTCCGGCTTGACTATCCATAAGTGTATCATTTGTTGAAAAGGAATGTTTTAAGTTTGATTTTAACGGCAGAGAGGGATTCCGCCTCTCGTACCCACAGTGGAAGCTAGTTCCATAAGAGTGCAGCTTAACACACATATATAATGTCATATGTGTGTTCTCCCACTTTAGACTATTACACCCATGTTAATTTACCAAAGATGAGGAGTCTGGTTCTGAAGTAAAAATGGTTAACAAGGATTATTGAACAAGGAATAAAACAATCAAAGGAATATGACAAACATAAAGACAAAAACAGAAAAAATACAGAATTGCTATTCAGGAGGATTTGGCCCAAAGATCTGACAGAGCAGAAGTCTGGAGCAAATTCTGACCCGTCACTTAGGAGCATCTTCATTTAAAGGCTCTGAGAGCGTCACAGTACGGAGACACTGTTGTGTCCATTACAGATAGGAATCATGTCCAGATATGAGAAAGATATCATGTACTGAGTAATCATTTAGCCTGGTTGCTCTGAAACACAAATGGTACAAGAATAAAGGATGCATTTTGACATGTTGATGTGACATTTAACATGGTGATGTGGCAAAATCACACAAAGCAAAGTGAATAAAGTAAGATCTGAAATATCCTACCACACAAATATTAAAGACACTCTTCAGCACTTTTGCTATTATCATCCTGATCACCTTATCAACAGCTAATCCAGCATCCATCTTGCATCCTACCTGTTCTGTGAGTCTATTCTTGACTCTATTTTTTGTCCCTCTCTTTCTGACTTCCTTTCTTCTTCTGATAATGCTCTCTTGCGTGTCTTTGCTGAATCAGTCACAATGGTGCTGTGTTTATATCGGTTTGCTAGCATGTGACACATGCATGAAGCAAAACTAAGCTCCAACGTCAGGAAATATACGAAAAGAATAAATAGCATAGTATGATTTTGTGGCTTCCAGACACTGCTGTGCAGCTCCAGAAATGCTCATATTAGACGTCACTACGCCACAAATACAGGTTGGATAGTGCATCTTTAAAACTAAGAAATTTAATGTTTTCTATGTTTCTATAAAAAATGAAACAAATTTGACCCCTTTAGAGTTAATTTTGGAAAATATGATCTAATATTATATTATCTGTGTACTTTAAGGAAATGAACTGGGGTTTATGCAGTCAGTAGCTGTTGCTAGCTGCTTTACAGAATCACATCGGTTCTGGTGTTAAAACAGTGGATCTTCCTTTATTGCAAGACCATGTACATGCATTCATGAGTGGGAGGCAGAAATATCGTCCGCTTCACGAACCGGGACTAGGTGCCTAAGGACTCAACCCCTCCTCAGCACGGACTCCTGTTTCCTGGCCTGGTCCTGCCTCCGGTCCCCACATCCCTCCCTTGTTTTTAAGTTGTTGTGTTTTGGGACGTCCAGGGGCCGTCTCTTGGGGGGGTACTGTTACGGTTTGTGGGTTTTAGTTTAGTATAAGTTGGTTTTGGTTTCCTGTTTTATTTTGTAGGTTTTTTCTGTTTCAGCAGCTGTACTTCCCGTTTTGTTCCTGTTCATTAGTTCACCTGTTTTGAGTTAGTTATCATGTCCCCCTAGTTCTTGTTCAGTTCTGTGTATTTAATGTCCTTGTTACATTGCAGGTAGGTGGTGGACCCAAACGCAGGTGAGGAGCACAAGCAGAAGCCAGCCAGGATGCGGATCAACAGGATTTATTAACAGAAATTAGCACTCATTATACCCAAGACACTAACTACAAACAAACAAACTAATTTAATGATCCCGCAAGGGGGGAAAGAAAACCAAGGGTATAAATACACTGAAAACAGAACAAGACACAGGTGAAAACAATGACCAAAATCAAACCAGGTGAACTAATGAACAAGACATGAAGCTGAAACAGAAAGCAATGGGTAAAACAGGAAACCAACGTAATCTAACCTACAACCCTAACAGTCCTGCTTTTCATGTTTTAATGCTGGATCATTAGTTGTAAGTTAATTTGAGTTCTGTTCAGTCAAGTCAAGTCATGTCAAGTCGTCCATGTCAGTCCCTAAAATAAACTGGTTACGTTTATGTGTGTTCCTGCTGTTCCTCCCTCCCATTCCTGCATTTGGGTCCTCACCTCCGCCACCACCTATTGTGACAGCTTTTTTTCTACAGATTTGATTTGAGTGGGCAAGGTGTTTTTTTGAGGGGCATTGCCCCCTCTTTCCCCTGCCTAAAGCCAGCCTACTGCATGTTGCTTTATACTGCTCAGCTGTGGTGCAGTTATATATATTATATAATATATACAAATGTATATATATATTATATATACAAAAGCTAAATTCAGTTAGCTCCAGATAGAATGCAGCAATGCTCTGAGAATCCTGTTGGGGGTCCTTGCTGGACCAGTGCCCGTGAACTGTTTGTTCAGAATAATGTGACCACATAAGACGCTCTGATAAGAAATGTAAACAGTTAAGATAAGAGTCAAAGACTCACAAAATGAAAAGATCTTTGTTCTTGTAAGCAGGATGAAGTGCAGCTTTGTGCTTCGGAGACATTGGAGATTGTGCTGCATAGCATAATCTGCTTGTCTGTCTTTTTAAATATTATTTTATGGACCTTGAGTCTGAAATAAATAATTAATTATTCCTATTTTAAATCTGAATTGATTCATTCATCCATCCTGGGTGTTTGTGGATGTTCGTTCCTGTCTCCTGTAATGATGGTACACATATTGCTGAGGACTTCTGCCTCTCCTCTCTGCTAGTCTCCCTTCTCCTCCTCAGCTGATGAAGAAAGTATTATGCTTGTGTTGTACTGGTACTTCTTTAATGTATAATCAATATCATAGCGAAAATTGTTCTTATTATGTGGTCTTCCATGTTGTAGCCGTGAAGAATGGAAGCAGAAAACTGAGTTTGTTTTTTTCTGATAGTGTCCAATCAGATCCCTTCCCAACACTCTGATCTGATGGGGAATTGAGTAAATGCAATTAAACATTTTTTAAATATTATGTTCTCTGTAAACGCGACTGGAATGGACAGGCGACATGTCCATGTTTGCTGGATAGACTTCCCAGGGACTCTGAGTTGAATTAGACTGTATGGAAAATGGATGGATGGATGTAAACACGAAGGAGGACAGCTTAATTTGTAATGATTTTATTCTGGATAATAAATTCAGAATTTAAAAATATTATGTAAGTATAAGACTAATACTAAGGAACCAATTTTAAAGTGCAGTTTCTGTCTGTTTGCAGATGGACAACAGTTTAGCAAGAAACATTTTGCGAACGCTGTGTCAGTCACATGATCTAAGCTTCACAGAGCTGGATTTTACAAGCTAAGGACTAAATCTAAAGGCAGGCAAACGCAGGTAAACAACCACTGATGTAGGCTGCCGTAAAGCTGCTCTGCAGGCTGTCGGAGGATCACAAAGGAAGAAAAGCATCTTTTGTGATGGAGATTGCAGTGGTTGCAGCCTGCAGATTTTCACAGAGAATTTAAAATCAGTATTCTGTTGACACTCACATCAATTAGTTCAGCTATATTTTAACCCCAGCAATGTTTGCAGCTTCAGCTTGTTTGATCTACGTTTAAATAAAAATACTAAATCTGGTCTTTCATTATTTTTCTGTTGTTTCATTTCAAATCATTACAGCAGAAAAACTTAATATCGATTTTATTATCATTTCTATTTATTCCTTATTCATTCATATTCTAATCCTCAGACATGTTCCAAACAAAGTAAAAAAAGAAACACACACACACACACCACAAACAGATCATATGAAAAACAAGCACATCAAATCAATGAATATAAAAAAGGAAGCACACGAGGAAAATGCATTGAGATAGAATTTGTAGAATAAAAAAAGAACAAATGTCTGTATAATTATATGTGTGTGCGAGTGACCAGATAAAAATGAACAGAATGTGTGTTGGTGTGAGTGTATGTGTGTGTGTGTGTATGCCTGTATGTAGATGTATCCCACTGATCTTGAGTTTAAAGTTATTACTTTAAGGATATTTAGTAAACTGTTCGCTGTTTTCTGCTACAAAACCAAATGTTATACTGTAAAAAAGAGGAGTTGTTGAGAATGAAATTAGAGAATGATTTCACTACTGAGAGTACTGTCATGTTGAAGAGGGTGTATTTGGCAGAATGAGGAAATAATAGTTTGTATTAAAACTTTCATGTAACTGTATCTCTATCTCTTTTTATCCTCTTAGTTTTGCCATGACTTGCTCATTTATTTTTAAATTGAGATGATAGAGATTGTTTTCCTGTGATAGTTTATTTTTCTCTATTATCTCAAGCAATCAGCCTCTTGTTTTCAGGAGATACCCACCAACTGGTTACTGCAAGATAAAAAGCTCTGTGATGATCAAGCCGAACTGGAAAATGAGCAGTTAGCAGCTAATTAAAAAGAGTAATTGTTGTAATTGGTCAGAATTTGTTACAAGAAGTAAGAAAGAGAAAAGATTGATCTTTTTTTAAAAAAAAAAAATCCAACTAAAATATTTCCTCCACATTTTACAGCATGTGCAGTGGTGATTTCTATACCATTTACTCCAATCAGGGTCAAAGGATGCTGGATCATGTCAGACGAAAGGCAGGTACACCTGAACAGGTCATCAGTCCATCTCACGTATATTATTTTTGCTATTAATAAAATGCAACAAGTTTATCCTTATTATTTCTATCCAATATTTAAAAAAGACAGAGCCTGTATTTGTACGGAGGAAGATGATATGGGATACAATATATTTTATTTCCCCATAGAGAAATTTTTTAATGCCATGAAACAACAAGAATGTGGTACTACACAGTTTACACAGTAACAAGCACTAATTTCCCTAATTACTAATTTGAACAACACATAATCTCATAAACATTTACACACAGTCTGGCCCCTTCTACTGCACACACCCATACTCATACTATACAACGCCGCAAAATACTAACAAAACAAACAAAATACAGATAAAAATAAAAAGTACTGATATTAAAATGGTAAATTTAGCTTTTGATAATGAAATATTTTTTATTAATAAATTCAAACTGAAAAATACATTATTTATTCAATTCCTAATACATTTTCTTCAAATTTAATGTAATTTAAAGCTATAGTTAGTTTCATCATCTAATACATTATTTCACCATGATCATGCTGGAGTGCATCATGAGCTAATTTCATGTGTCAGCTGAGAGTTTTAACCACGACTTTGAACACTTTGATCTGAAATTAAAATCACCAATTAAATGAAACATGATTTTTTTTCCTCGTCCAGCATTAAAGCAAGCAGAACAACAGTCTGCGTGCTGTGTAGTGCTGCTGGGCAGGTTTGCTGTGTCAAGAGGAACTTCATAAAGATCCATTCATGATCTGAATTCATTGTTTATTTAGAATAAACATTTTTTTGTTAGAGACTTTGCATAAGATTGCCAAACTTGACAAGAGAATACAGAAACAAGACAGAAAAAAGAACACCAAAGAAAAAAAGTACACATAGAACAAAGGGGAGAAAGAAATACACCGCATAGAAAGCAGAGCAAGCCAACAGCAGATCCTGCATCATCTGCTACACTTTAAACCCAACATAAAGCATCTCATGGTCCCGCTGCAGGAGGACAAAGTCTACAACTGTCAGGAGCACCAGAGATGAATAAGCTAAAAAGAAACCATGTATTTAAGATTAAACCAGAAACACACACATTTTGTTTTTAATGAAACTAATAAATATAGTTAAAAAAATGTATGAATAAATACTACGACAGCTCTTTGACTGCGCTGATCTTTTTTATTTGGGATTTAAATGAATTAAATAAATTGACTTGGGTTAAGCGATCAGATGTCCCAATCTGTCAATGAGCCGCAGACAGTATGGTGCGCTGCAGCTCAGCAAATATGTAATAATGACATTTTGGAATAATTACATTGTTCTATGTTCTACAATGTTCTACAATTATTTAATTGAGTCAAATTACATGAAAACATATTATATAAATTATTAATTATGTATTGAAACTGTAGTGTTTATTATTTTTCTCGGAAAACGATTTGGGCTTATTTCGGTGCCTAAACATGCTCGAAAACTCACCCAATTTTGCCCACCCCCCCAAGGGAATGTGAACAATTTCATAATATGGGGTGTTTGGGACTGTTCGGGCCAAACTGAATGAGAGCGGCACCTATGTCAGGTACCCCGCCACTGTATGTCATCAAAGTTCAACAAAATTGATACACATGGCCGAACATGCTTACACATCAGCATGGGCCAAACAAAAAATCCTCTTGGAGCAAAGGTCAAAACTAAACAGGAAGTTGGCCATTTTGGATCAAAGTGGCCATTTTGCCATCTTTTTGCCATTTTGCTCACATGGTATTTGAACGAACTAGTCATAGTCACCGACACCAAAATTGGTCAGAATGCTCAGGAGGCATGTGCGATTAAAAATGATCAAAAGAATATGAATCGATTATGTCGTTGGCGAGGGAGTGGGGCCTCAAAATTTGACGTCTCGGCATGGATTATCTCTGGCACACTATAAACTCAGTTATATTGACACATATTGCATAAGTCCCAATATGGATGAATAGAATGGATGAATTGATTAGCCCCACCCACTCATTTGACTGACATATATGAAATTCAGTACACAAGACAAAAAAGCCTCTTGGACCTATGGGCTAATTTACTCGTAAGGTCGGCCATTTTTAATTGAAATACAATTTTTGGTGTGATTTTTGGCTTTTTTTGACTGCCACAATTGAGTGAACTAGTCCTAGGGATACAATCATGTCAAGCTCAAACTTCTATAGCATAAACCTATGACCCTTGTGATCACGAATGATCAAAAGCTTTTTCATACATCAATGGGCGTGGCCGCAGAGCCCCCTCAACCTTGCTGATGCGCCATTGTGCAAAATTAGGCATAGACTCATAGGGTCGCATTTACTAAGATCTCATTTTGCGTGTACTAATTAGCGTGTGGCATGTAGAACTTAGCAGTGTGAGGTGGGGCCGTGATTAGTACGTGATCTACTAAGATTGCTCACGCAAATGACAGCGGGTGCAAAATGTTGGAGACACGACTATTTAAATGAGGATTTAGCGTGTGTCATGGTTTTCATGATGACAACTTTACAAAACCGCAAGCAAAAATATAAGTTTGATCCAATGGAATTAGAGGTGTTGCTGGAAGAAGCCAATAAAATATCTAAAGAGCTACAGCAAATAAATCTGACAACAGCTCAAAGGAACACATTACACATTCAACAAATGTGTATTTTCGCTTTCTGTATATATCCTCAGAGTTTGCGCGAGGCACAAGCTGCAATCAAGTGCTCCTATACTTTCAGGTTTGATAAATCGCTTTGTGTGTGCTAAAATCATATACTTACATCTTCTCCTCCCACTCCACGCAAAATCGCGTATGAACGCCCCAATTTACATATTCATTGAGGCAAACGTACTAACTCAAGAAGGACGCACAATTTTTCACCTTTGGAAGACGCAAACCCTTTTACTCACTGTTAGTAGATCAGTTTGTACGTGTGCAATAAGTTTGCACACGTTTTAGTACACGCAAACCTTTAGTAAATCTGGCCCATATTGTCTCTCACTCTTCCCATAGACTTTATCCTACAGTCACCAACTTCAGTCAGAATATTCAGAGGGCATCTCTAAATACATGTTATTAAAAGATTCTGCCAACGCTGAGGGGTGTAGCCGTGGCGGGCTCTCAATTTTGATGTTTTACCATGTAAAAAAGATGGATCAAATAAATCAATATATATCCCTCAATTTTATCCGATCATCATGAAATTTAAAGGACTTAATCAGGGTTGGCACCCAAACAGTATCATATGACCATTTTCTGTCTAAACATTAGTCCTGCCCACCTCCAACGTTCGGCCTGTTTTCTACTCGAGAGGGTCTTTCTCCAAAGGAAGTAATCCCAGACACCTGAAGCTCCTTCAGAACACGTCAAACCCTTTCACGATGTAGCAGTAAAAATCTAAAATTTTTACGCCAAACTGAAATATGGCGAATTAAGGTTGGACGCCAAAAAACAGGAAGTACCTGTAACTCATCAATTAAAAGGTTTATCTCTACAAAACGTCACATGGATTATGTCAGCCTCACTATAAACTCAGTCATATTGAAACATATTGCATAAGTTCCAATATGGACGAATAGCGCCACCTACAAAATTTGTTTTGATTAGCCGTGTCCACTCATTTGAGTGACATATATGAAATTCAGAACACAGGTACAAATTGTCAAGACCTACAAAAAAAGTATCTTGGACCTATGTACTAATTTCATTGGATGGTCGGCCATTTTGAAATGAGTTACAATTTTGTATGCATTTTTGGGTGATCTTTCACACTTATGTTTGATCAAACACATCCTAGGTAAAGCAGCGCCTTAGGTATGAGGGCCTCCAACGCCGCTTGCGGCTTTAATTTATTTAATATTTAATGTATCAATTTATTTCTCATTTATTTCTCCACCTAATGTATATATGGCATTTTAAAAGTAGTTATTAACACATTTATTTATTTATTTTATGTATTTTTAATTTTAATATCCCAATAACTCATTTAATTATTAAATGCCATGTTTATGTTTTTCATTGTAGCATTTCTCTTCCTCCACATTACTGTCACCAGTTTGTGCATCTTCACTTCATCCGTATTATTGCAGACCAGAAGATGTTTGATAAAAGAACAAAGGGAGGTGGAAAATTATTTTTAACCAAATTTAGTGTGCAAATCATCCTTACAGCTCATCAAATGTGTGCAATGTTTTCCCATACGCCTTTGGTGGGACTTAACTCTCAGAAACACCATGGTCCATCACTCAATGCAACACATTATTCCCTCAGCAGGGGTAGAGTGGTAAAGCTATGCCAAAGAATGTCCTCTTTTAAATCCACAAATCATTCAATCTTCTTTCGGGCTTGAGGAGGACAGTGTTGAAGATCAGAGCTGGCATTGACAGCTTGCATATCTGATGCTTTAGGATCTGTGGAATAGTTCTATAAGATGTTGATATTTTCTTTTTTCTTTGTTTCCTGCCAGGAGATGAAAGTGGCTTCATGAGGAGGATGGGCAGTGACAGGAGAAACATGGTTATCAGCTGTCCCAGGCAGTCTGGTTGACTTACGGAGCAACAGCATCAACATGCCAAGTGTGCTGGGATCAAACACAGAACTGGCTTTTGTCCCCTGTTCACTGCTACATTGACATAGTGGCAACAAGCAGAATATCAATTATACACTCATTGCCACTTTATTAGATACTTTGTTCAATTGCTTGCAAACATAAATATCTAATCAGCCAATCACATGGCAGCAAGTCAATACATTAAATCATGTAGATTGTCAAAGCAAACTCAGCCTCGGAATGAAGAAGAGAGGATTTAAGTGGCTTTGAACGTGGCATGGCTGTTGGTCTGAGTACATCAAACACAACTGATCTACTGGGATTTTACACACAACCATCTATTGTGTTTACAGAAAATGTTCTGAAAAACAGAAAATATCCAGTGAGCAGCATTTTTATGGACCAAAATGAGATTGGACTAGAATGGAAAGGCAACAGGAAGTCAGATAATGTAACTAAGGTATGCATAATAGCATTTTGAACACATAGATTTTCAACCTTCAACCAGATGTTCTACAGCAGTAGAAGACAACACTGGTTATCTCTCCTGCAGCAAGAAACAGAGGCTAGGCAAGGCAAGGCAAGGCAAGGCAAGTTTATTTGTATAGCACATTTCAAGTACGTGACAATTCAAGGTGCTTTACATACA
>JBAMHX010030319.1:0-10504 GCA_037177515.1 Pseudomugil tenellus
TGTGTTCTCTTCTGTTAGTTCCTGTCAATAATCTAGCTGCTGCATTTTGAACAAGCTGAAAACCTTTTAGAGAAATTAACCCAGCTTCTCTGGGCAACTCTTCATAACTCAACTGAATATCTTTTTTTCACTAAAATAAAACTGATTAGACTACGGCTCTGCCTAGAGGTAGGGCTTTGAGACAGTCCAGCCAGTAAAAGTGTTCAGGGGTGTATTCCAGAAAGCAGGTTCAACTTACCATCTGGTAAACTCCGAACTCGGGGTTGATCAACCCGGAACCTGCTCACTCTGAGTATGTCTGTTCCAGAACACCTGATAAGTTTTAGTTTAACCAGCCACCTGCTGGTAACCCAGAGTTAATGAGCCACACACTGAAAACATGAAGACACCATCAATGGATTTAGTTATACATTAGTGGGGCTACCCAGCATGTCTGCTGTTGCTGTTACTGTTGAATCGTGAGTGAAACTTCTTGAGTAGTTTACAAGTTTAACAAAAATGGAATCAAATCAAGAAAGAAATGGTTTCTCTCTTATTGAGATAATGCTCACAGCTTGCCACAGTTTAATATTTCATCACTTCTCACAAACATGTCCAATTAAAAATGTGCTGAAATAGTATATTTATTCAAGTATTACTTACTTTACTTTTCTAAATTCAGTTTCATAATACTGTTAATATTTTGCGTTCTTGTTAAATTGTAATCTTTCTGGTGCGAAAAGAACTCTGTCCCATTTCAAGATGAAACACAATATTATACGATAAGGTTTTACTGAAATCATATCATCACTGCAGATATGTCGGCGTATAAAGTCATTGTTAGTTCATTCTTTCTGTCTTTCAGTAGAAGTTTCACTTGTGCATCATGCAGGCTTTTTATTCAGATGTTCACATACAGTTAAGGTGGGAAATGTATGTGGAGATTAATCTGTTACATAATATATCATGTAAAGTAATCAATATACATCTATTTTCCTTTTTTCTTTTAGAAAATGGAAAAAATAATAGTTTTAAAGGCTTAAATTAAACTGATTTTGGCAAATCAAGTCTCTGATCAGTCTGCATCTCTGTGGAAATTTACTTTACATGCAGCAGTTTGTGTCCAGCGAACTGTACAGATGTGTGTAACAATGGAGGGAGCCGGAGCCAAAAGGAAGTTAACAGGAATTATTTGGAAGGACGAGGAGCATATGTTGATATGAAGCATATGTTTACATACATTCAATGTCCGGCAAAGGAAAGATTGGTGAGCTGAGGGATTTAAGGCTGTGAGGGAATCGGGAACAGGTGAAGGTGATCATAGATAATGAGTCTGGTGGCAGGTGACGGTGATTGGGCTCTTTGTATTTAAGGCCTGAGTTTCTGTTATCAAGTGCTGGATGATTATTTGTTGTTTGTAGTGAGTGTTGGTAGTTTGTTAGTTGTATTTATCATTTGTTAGTAGTTGTAGTTAAGTATTCCTGCATTCACGCTGGCAAAATAAACTGGTTAACATCATCTGCCCTCCAGCTGCCTCCTGCCTGTTCTTGCATTTGGGTCCTTCCCTCCATACCACGCCACCACCCATCATAAGAGTTGCAGGTGTGGCTCTCAGGTACATGTGTAGAAAACAAACCTGCCAGTGCCAGTGAGCTGCTGGGCCGAGACTCATCACCCAAGAGGGCGAAATTCCTGCAGGCTAAGAACATCAAACCTGTTGTGACTCCAGAGCCCTGTATTACGACGCTGGATTTCTGCTTATCCGGATAAGTTCAGGAATTACTTCTGGATTTTCTTTATTACGAAGCTGGCTCACTTTTGATCAAGCTGAATTACTGCAGCAACAGATGTTGAACAGCTAACCTGCTCCAGTGCAGGTTAGCTGTTCAGCTAAGAGATCAGCAAGTATAAAAGCGCCATCTCCTGACCAATTAGATCTCGTAAAATAAATGGCCTTTTTAGAGGATCCTGTTGACATTGCTGTTTGAATATTGAGAGTAACGCTTTGGAAAGGAAGAGTCTTCAGGGACAGATTCAACCCATTAAACTGTTCCAAAGACACACTGTACCAAGAGTAGGCTACAGATCTTCATCAGATGGGATTAGATAAATATGCAGCTGTTGGAGCATCTGTATCAAACGTGACCCTTAGTAGTTGGGCTGTAATGGCTGTTTTTTCCTGTCAGGGATGAGGACACTGGTTTCTTTAGATTGAGAAGAATATAAATTTAAAAACGAAGAAAAAAAGAAGTTGAACAGACATTAAAACAAGAAGACATACAGACATACAAGGTTATAACCCCGGGAGAATTTCTCCAGAGATCTGTCGTCACACAGAGGTCTGGAACTATTCTGTCAGATAAGGGCACCTTTGTTTAAAGACTGTGGTCACGTTTATCAATCTGGGACCTGTTCTTATGATATGACAACAAAACAGAGGTCTTGTCTTAATATTTCCCTGATGGAAGGACAGTGGCCTTACAGATGGTTTACTAAGGTCAGAATGACATCAGATTAGGAGCCTTATGGTCGGACCTTTCAGCTAGACATTGATTAAGAGCAATGTAATTAAGCTAATATATGAAATTTTCCTAACAGGGTGCTTACTGTCCTGCAGACAGTGTGCATTGATGTTTCATCCACACAACAGATACAGTAATAAAGCCTTTTCGTTCTGAATTATGTTTTTATATTTGTTCTTTACTTGCTCCCAAATCACTTAAGCTTCACTGGGGTTGCTTCTGAAATTGAAGTTCATAATGGTGGGTACTCGTTTCCACACATGACTTAAATATAGTACATTGAATTATGGAACTATCCTGCGTTCATGGTGGAGGAATTGATATATAAAAACACGCTCACATGGGAACGGATCATTAAAAAAACTGGTAAATATGACGTAGATAAAGCATCCCCAATAATGTTTGTACTAATGGAGGTTTTGCTTTTACAAGGAGTTTTCCTTCCCACTGTCGCCCCATGCTTGCTCAGGATGGGAGATTGCATCGAATCTTGATCAAACTCAAGATTTTATGCAATCTAGATGGTTTCCAATATAAGGCTATTTTTCTTTTAATTGGCCGATCTCTGTGAAGCACCTTGAGACGACATCGTTGTGAAATGGCGCTATAAAAATAAAGTTGAATTGAATTGAAATGCATATATTTTTAAATTCCTCGTATTTGAGGAGAATGATAGTCTGCTCCTCAATGGTAAAATATGCTGCTTTGGGTTTGTCCATGTTTGCATTTCTTCATAACCTCCCAGCACCAGCTCTTGTATGTGAACGTGCATTTATCTTAAGTGGAAAGGTCTGGATTGAGTTAATAAGTTGATAACCAGTTTCGTAGTACAGCTTATCCCAGTTCCTCAATGTTTGGCTGAGTCAATCTAAAGAATGAAGATATGTCCGGGCTGAGTTAATCACACTTCGTAGTTCAGGCCCCTAGACTCCTGTTGGGATGGTGTGGAGCCGACCTTAGGTCTGGCTCAGAGATGAGTCCATGCCTCATATGGGCCAAAAATCTGTGGAAGGACCTCAGCTGTGGGGCAGCCATCAATGTTATTAGGCTCATTGGGGGCTGCTGCTCCAACTCTACAGCTGCAGAATAAGGAGCGGTAACATCAGGCACCTGGGACTCCAGTTTGACTAACCAACGATAATAGTATCAATCATGATCTCAGCCCCTATGATCCAATACAAACTGGATATCCGTGCCTCTGGTTCGGCTACTTTTTCAGTCAGTCATATACAACTGACACAGCCAGAGGAGCATGGAGAGGTTGGCAGAGCCATTTAAGCATCCTGTTAATGTTAGATGCTAGCTAACAGCAGCTGGGTCTCGTTGAATCTACGCTGATCAGATTTTCCCACGTTGTCAGTATAGGAGTTGTCAGAAAACAAAAGTAAGTCAGTGATTGGAAAAAAAAGTCTTTCTCCTCTGTTAAAAATGCTACTTTTAAAAAGGTTGCACCTTAAAACGATGTAAAACCAGATAAAAAAATTTAAGATGTAGAGGAGGGCTGCAGGGTTGCACGGTGGCGCTATAGCCTCACAGCAAGCAGGTTGCCGGTTCAATCTCTTGCTCGGACGATGGTCTTCCTGTAGGGGGGGGGGGTTCTCTCCAGGTACTATGGCTTCCACCCACGGTCCAAAGACATGCACCTTGGGAGACTCTAAATTGCCCCGAGGAGTGAGTGTGAGTGTGTGGATGTTTGTCTGTGTGTGTTGGCCCTGTGATGGACTGGCAACCTGTTTAGGGTGCCCCCTGCGTCTCCCCATGTGTCAGCTGGGATTGGCTCCAGCCCCCACTCCCTATGACCCCGTTCAGGAATGAGCAGTAGATAATGAATGGATGATTTTAGAGGAGACAAGCTCACTTATGTGTAAAAAAAAAAAAAAAAGGCACACATGTGCACTTAGCCACCCCCTGGCACAATGTTACGAAGTTACAATGTTCGTATCAATGGCCCACAGCTACTGTACATTACCTTCGCTTAAACTGATCTGTATGTTCAACAAAATCAGCAGGTTTACTTTCTATTCCCCTGGAAATCAGGCTGGACAGCTTAAAAAGTCTGGTATTCATTTTGTGGGTTCATTATTAGAGGAATTGATTTATTTATAGCCAACTAAACAGATTTTTATTCACATTTTTCACCCTTATTTTTAATAGGTAAGTCGGTGGATGGACAGTTTCTCTCAATAGAGTTTTCATTCTACTGAAATTCTTTTGCTTGACGTTACAAATCACTTTCCTGTCTGTTATATCAGCTAATCACTATGATTGATTTCTGTGCAAAACCATTCCTGACTTACAAGATTGTATTTTATAACAAATGTAATTTCCTTGAGTTCACAATAAAAACCTACAACAGACTTGACCGGGGAGGTAGATTGGAAAGGGTTTTTCCGGGAAAGAGTAAATAGATCTAATTTACAAAAGAACACACAATTGGTGAAGGCTTCAGCTTGTTTGTAGCTTCTAGCAGCATGTATCATCACTATATGACCTCATCATAGCTTTTTCAACCTGTTTCTGGATTTCACAGGTTGACAAATTCTTCTGCTTGCAGTCAGCAACATCTTCACGGTGTACGCTGCATGTATCTACTAAACTGGAAAGTAATGTAATAGGTGATGTTACTCTTCAAATCCAGTAAAATATTTTCTAAGCTACTGTTCAGTCATTAACAATGGGGACAATGACTATAAGTAAGCTAAAAACTTGCTTTTTTATTATGCATCCATGTTATTTTGTCAAGTGAAAGAGTCAAAGTTACCACCCTGTGTGTGTAGGTATGTATGTGTGTGTTTAGGCCCCGTGGTGGACTGTCGACCTGTCCAGGGTGTACGTGCTGTATCTGCTAATTGCTTGGATGGGCTTCTTTGGGGCGAGAAAGGCAGAGGTGTCCAGCTGTGGTTCTGGAGAGATGTAGTCCTGAAGGTTTTAGGTGCTTTCCTGTTCCAGCACAATTAATTAAAGTTAAATGACTGTCCTCGATAGTTTTTGTCAAGTTCTGTACAAGCATGTCGACCCATTAATCTGATTCATGTATGAATCAGCAAGAAACCTGCAGCATAGTGGTCCTTGTGGACCAACTTTGGACACCCCCTGAAAAAAGGGAAAATAATGTGTTATTGTGTTTGACTAACTCCACTGCAGAGAGGACAAAATCTTTAATCAGTGACCATACAAAAGACACAGATTTAAAAGGTACAAATATAGAAAAAATGACATTACGCTACGATGTATGAGACAAGTTGAAAAATATAAAATTTATAACATTTGATCACTTTTTCTACAACTGATGTTTTTTCTACATTCCCACCAGATAACACATTTCATGTTGGTTCTGTGAAAACAGGATTAAAACATCTTTTTAGTTTAAAATTGTTTTATTTTCATTAAGACTGCAAACTTAATTTTGTTTTACTATTTCTCCGATGTAAGAACCAACTCTCTGGGGTTGCAGTCAGCTTGCTCCCTTATACACATCATTCATCTTGTGGAAATTGAATCGTTCTCCATGCCAAGTTACAGCAGTACCATCAACCATTTGATTTCAGCCCAACAGCTGGATGCTACTGAAGCAGATTGCTATAGACTGTCCTGGAATGAGCACTTGATTGATCACCTGGGAACCTGCTGGCTAACAGGCCAGTCAGGCTCTGGAGGATCTAATATTTCAGCACTTTGAGAGTTTTGCCCAAGCAGGGTATTGGGGCAACATGATCCACTGTTTTCTTTTAGAGTATCTTCTCCCAATAAAGTGCAAGTCAAGTTTTACTTTGCATTTAACAGCCAAACATTAAATATCAGATTGATGATTATTATATCCCCAAACGAGGAAGGACAGGGATATAATGGTTTCATCGCGACCACCGCCGTCTTCATGTGAGCGTGATAACTCGAACAATTTTCACAATTGAAATTTGATACTCTGTGTACCTGTTTAAATCAAATCAAATCAGTTTTATTTATATAGCGTCTTTCATAGGACAAGTAACACGAAATGCTTTACAAATTTTAAAAAAGAAATAAAATACAACAAGAAATAAAATACAGTAAAGAATACAAATAATTTCACACCCAGTCACACACACCCCTCCCAACCCATACTGCTGAACAACTGTAGGTGCGCATCCTCTGTCTCTATTAAGTATTAAAAGGTAAAAAGGGGCTTGGGCACACTGAGATGAAAAGATATTGTGGTGATCCTCTTACACTAGAGGCCAGCCCACCCACAACCACAATGGGCGCTGCCACCAGCACGACCATACCCCAGGGGGGTGGAGGGCACATCAACACCAGCCCAAAGGCTGTAATGGAAGGGCCCCCCACATAAAATCTGCACCCCGACAACAACCATGATGGGCGAGCAGCCCTAGCCCCCAGTGCAGAGGATCCCCACGAGGAAAATACTGGAATTAATAAAATTTAAAACTAAAAAAGTTTAAAACTAAACTAAGACCAATTAAAAATAGTAGGCCAACTACAATATTAGATCATATTAAAGCTAAGCTGAAAAGATGGGTCTTGAGCCTCTTCATAAAAACAGCTAAAGTCTCTGCGGTCCTGAGGTCCTCTGGCAGGCTGTTCCATAGACGGGGGGCATAGTGACGAAACGAGACTTCACCGTATGTCTTGGTTCTCACTGTGGGAACAAGTAAAAGGCCGGTACCAGAGGACCTCGGGGTCCGCGAGGACTCGTAACTTAAAAGATCTGATTAATAAGAAGACCCAAGACCGTTACGACGTTTGAAAACATTTAATAGAACCTTCAAATGAATCCTAAAACGCACGGGAAACCAATGCAGCGATTTTAAAACTGGTGTAATGTGTTCCCTCCCTCTGGTCCTCATCAGAACTTGTCCCGCCGAGTGCTGAAATAATTGTAAACTTGAAATGTACTTTTTAGGATGACCAGAGAGGAGGACATTACAATAATCTAATCTACTGGAAATGAAAGCATGCATCAGCATCTCCGTTCTGGGAAGAGAGAGAAATGTTTTTAGGATGATAAATCGTGTTTTTGCTACATTTTTAATGTGTGGAATAAAATTCAGCTCAGAGTAAAAAAGAACACCCAGATTTCTCACAAACTGAGAAGGATTTAAACCGTGCAGTTTTTATGAAAAGATCTCTCTCTTGTCTTCAGGACCGACAATTAAAACTTCAGTCTTGTCCTGGTTGAGCTTTAGGAAGTTCTCTGCCATCTGACTTTATGTGTAATATACAATTTAAAAGGAGATCAATTGGTCCTGGGTCATCAGGAGAGGTAAAGCTGTGTATCATCAGCATAGCTGTGAAAATCAATGCCGTGTCTCCTGATAACGTCCCCAAGTGGTCACATGTACAGATTAAAAAGCAATGGGCCTAAAATCGATTCCTTGGGGAACCCCACATTTGATTTGACCAAAAACAGTTGATCTGTGAGATAGGAGGAAAAACATTTAAAGGAGTTTTAAAATGTTTTTTAAAACGGTCCTGGAGAGGCCCACCCAAAGTTTCTGTGAGTCTAAATTACATCTAAGATCATTAATGATCTTTAAGAGGGCTGTCTCTGTATTGTGGTTTGTCCTAAAACCAGATGGATATTTTAGGATTTTAGGTCCCCAAGAAGATGACCTGGCTCAAATTTCACCATTATTGGATTTATGGTTTTCCCACCAGGTGGGGCTTTATACACAAAAAATCTTATTTTTGCCTATATCTCTGGAACTATTTGTCTCATTGACTACAAATCAAGTGCAAATAAAAGGTCATAACCTCAGGATGCATCCTGTCCTGATGTCATACCGGGCTGATTTAAAGTTTGCATACCAGGTGGAGCTTTGTTACTGAACATATATGTCTTTATATTATTAAATTGTGTCTATTCGAGGATTAGGGAGTAGGAGGATTGGGGGCGTTTGGGGATATACCCATAGCCGTATGATGACATAGGCCTTGTAGAAAAATATTTCCAGTGTAATGATATAGCTGTGTGTGGATACTCTTACCAGCGGGCACAGGCATGCTTCCACTGCCTTACTCTTATGTTCTGCTCTAAAGCTGTTTGTTTTTCTAAGTCCTGCAGCTAGATGCAGAAAACTGTTCAATGACTCAAACTGCAGACACAAAGACAGAAATGTGCATAGATGTTGTTAAGCTGGATTTATAAAGCCATAGATGGGTATGCTTCTCCTTTGTAAATCACAATCACCCTAAAGCAAAATGAATGCACACAAGCTTGATTTCTAGTCCATTTCTTGCCAAAAATGGATTAACTCAGATCTTTGTCTCCCTGTCCTGCTAAAGAGACAACCAAGAAGAAATGAGAGTTGTTCCTGAGCATAAAATGTTCATATTTTAATGCCATGAAATGCTGGATAGAAAATGCAAATAATACTAATTGCTTGAGTTCACGTGATCTATGTCTGATTGATCACTTGTGCATAGCATAACATCAAGCTCGCTGACTGTACACTAGAGCATATGTGGAGTGTGTAGTTTCTGCAGCACTGTAGACTGCAAGAACAACATCATCAGGACACCTATTTTTCACAATAACTATTCTGTAAGAGAACAAATTAGGATGAGTGAGTTTAAGCTGTGTATTGTGAGAGAATGACAGCTCTACTCTATATCTTTACCCTAACTCTTTCCACATCTGTTAAAACACAAGTTTTCAACCTCTAAACTCTCACTTTCTACTTCAAATTAACAATTTTATGCAGATTATTGGAGTATTTGCTGTTCTGCATTATCCAAAGGCTGAAAAATCACACTTCACAACTTTCTTTTTTTTTTACACAGTGTCATCTGACAACTTTTTTCTTTACAGCATAGGGTCATGCTCCAGCAATTAATATAATCATATTGTCATTCTGAATGCCCACCTAAGAGGATATTATCAGAGAGCGGAAAAGGAGAAAAGGTGACAGAGGAAGCAATAACACAAGAAGAATCAACATTAGACGGACTTTTACTGGCTGGATAGAACTCAGAGTAAAGATAGGCTTCAAGATTGAATGCTGGAATAGCCGTCATAACTGTGCTCCAAGTAAAACCCCGCTAAAGTTTAGTAGTGTTGGGTAAAATGACATGGCAAAAGTTAAAAATGCATGTACATAATGCAGAAAAAGGATTAAAAGCCTGCTGTATGGAAACTCCAGGTGTGAGCTGACACTACAGAGACTCAGCAATGGGCATTTTGTGTCACCAAGGTAAATTTCACATTTGTTTTTAACAAGTAAATGATGACACTGTGTTGTGTTTAATATGTTGCAGCTTATTTGAGGTTGTTTGGAAGACTTTGTAAGAAACCGATTATTATTTCAAAGATATTCTGATACATAAAAACTTTGGAGTGAACATTTTTTCCATATTAAGTGTACCGTACCGTCTTCTTCCGCTTATCCGGGGTCGGGTTGCTGGGGCAGCAGCCTAAGGAGGGAAGCCCAGACTTCCCTCTCCCCAGCCACATCTGCTAGCTCATCAGGAGGGATGCCAAGGCGTTCGCAGGCCAGGCGGGAAAGATAATCTCTCCAGCGTGTCCTGGGTCTCCCGCGGGGCCTCCTCCTGATGGGACATGCCCGGAACACCTCCCCGGGGAGGCGTCCAGGAGGCATCCTAACCAGATGCCCGAGCCACCTGATCTGGCTCCTCTCGATTTGGAGGAGCAGCGGCTCTACTCTGAGTCCCTCCCGGATGACCGAGCTTCTCACCATATCTCTAAGGGAGAGCCCAGCCACCCTGCGGAGGAAACTGATTTCAGCCGCCTGTATTCGCGACCTCGTTCTTTCAGTCACTACCCAAAGTTCATGACCATAGGTGAGGGTAGGACCAAAAATCGACTGGTAAATCGAGAGCTTCGCCTTCTGGCTCAGCTCCTTCTTCACATACCGGAGCAGAGTCCGCATTACTGCAGACGCCGCTCCGATCCGTCGGTCGATCTCACATTCCATCCTTCCATCACTCGTGAACAAGACACCGAGATACTTGAACTCCTCCACTTGGGGCAGGACCTCGCCCCCAAC
>JBAMHX010030320.1:0-10484 GCA_037177515.1 Pseudomugil tenellus
AAACTGATGGGAGTCATTTTTGACCCATGTTGTGCATTTAAAGGGGTGTGCATATGTTGTGCATCAAAGGGTTAATCTACAAAACAGAATATATAAAATGGCAAAACATGAAACATACATATTTCATGTTTAATAGTTTTATCGATGCTAGGGCATTTGAGTGATTGCAGCAATATCATAAAACAAATTTATAATAAGTAGAATTGAATAATAAATATATTAAACCTTTTAATAAATTTAAACAAATATTGTACTCTGTATCAGCAAATACCTGTCCCTGGAATTAGTCATCATCAGTCAGAAAACAATGTTTGTGCTTTTATGGAGACCCTTAAAGACAGCATTACAGTAATCTAGTCTACTGAAGATAAAATCATGATCATGAGATTTTCTAAATCCTGCTGCTCAGTTCTTTAATCCTCCAGATGTATAAATGATAAAAGGCGACTTCACAACTGTCTTGTGATGCTGAAGTTCAGGTCGGAGTCCAGGACAACAAAAGGATTTCTGGCCCTTTCATTAACTTCTTATGTAGCTGTTTGACGCTGATAGCTTTTCTTCTTTGGCTCCAAAAACAATCATTTTAGTTTTGTCTTCATTTAACTGATGGAATTCTAGTACATATAATCGTTAATGCGATAAATACATTTGATCTGAGTTTGGATTGGATTGTAAATAAAAGCTACACATCAGTATTTTCAGTCAGCAAGTCGTGCGACTATCGAAAGACAGCTTTTTCTATATTCTTATTGAGAAAGGGGAGGTTTGATATCTTTTTCAGTAGAGGGTTGATGACAGCTGTTTGGGATTGAGGAAAACATCTGGAAGCATAGACATATAACAATATGTAATATATCAGATGTCATTTAGGCTTCTGATGGCAGGGCATCAAGGGGGTTTTCATGTCCCTCACCTGAAACTTGCTGCCTGATTTTCTGAATCTTGTTAGTAAAGAAATTGGCAAAGCAATTAAAAGCCTGGTTGGATAGAAGTTCACAGGAAGATTAGTTCGTCAACAGTAACAAACAAGCGAACGTTATCGCTGTTCTAAGCACTGATGTCAGAAAGGTTGTCTTGCATTTTTCAGATCCAGATTAGAAATCCTCAGACTCTTATAATTAACCTTCATCTTTGTTTTCCGCCACCTGCATTCAGCTTTTCCACATTCTCAGGTTTTTAATTTTTTATTAAACTCTTTTTGGCAACAATCATTCCAAAAGCTCCTGCCTTGATGGGAGCAACAACATTATGCTTGTAATTTTAAAAAACATCAAAATGATCCACAAGCTCATCAACTGAATGCCGCCACACTGAAACTGCTCTGTCTGTTACTGATTCCTTATGGCTTACCAGATCCATCTAAACCTAAAGTTTAGTGTCTGCACCACAAAGGTCAGAGACAGGCCAGGGGGACCCCGAGACGAGCACTCAGCCCTGAACAAGGAACCTAGCCACTCCAACCGGAGCCATCTAGCATAAGTCCAGGAGAAGGCAGAGAGAGGTCCCAGCAAGAGCCCCCCCCCACTGCAGTCCTGCAGGGGACCCCAATGGGCCCAGGTTGGCAATCACAGACCTGCCAGGTGCCCAGGGCAGGCTGAGCGAGGGCCCAGGGCACTAAGAGCCCGGAAGCGACCCCCCAGACCTTACAGGCTGAGGAGCCAACGAACACTAATGAAGGACCAGACCTCCCCCCCAGCGCACCAGATGCCCCTCCTGGCACCAGCCTTCCACCCACACACATACATACATATACTCACCAGTCCACACAATCTACCCCTACGCCCCCCACTGCCCCCCCCCCCCACACACACACACACTGACCCATCTATACCAGCCCATCCACCTTTTCCCCCACCCACCATCCTACACACACACACATGCAGCAAGCCCGGAACCCCATAGAGACTACAACAACCCCCATCAGCAAAGCCAGCCTGTATCCTAGGCCCATGAAGGCCACTCCCCCCCAGCTTTGGTCTCAGGGAGAGTGGTCCCACAGCACCCAGGAAATAGGGGTGTAAAAATGACCTTATCACCGTCTTATTCTTATTCTCACATGTAAGTCGCTTTGGAGAATCTGCTGAATGAATGTAGAATAGAAATAGGCCAAAGGAGTGGGCTAATGGAGAGGCTAATGGAGGGTTAATGGAGAGAATGCTTGCTTAAACCTTTAAGTGGTATTTCCACTAATTTTTCAGCAATGTCTCTTTGGGCCAAGCGACAAACTCCAAACAGAGCAAATCCTCATAGTCTCAAATGTTAAAATGTCCAACTTCACAACAGAAATAAACATGCTTACAAAAAACTGTTTTAGGTTTAATAGGTTGAGTTTGCCTTCATGACAACTGTGAATTTTCTATAACTAATCTGTTTAGACATTATTTAATCTTGAAAGACGACTTAATTATAGCTGTGACGTTTTGATTGACATGTATCCAATATCCACGGCACGGCAAGGCAGAGTGTAGCACAAATGTGGATTTTAGCCGGCTAACTGCGCACCTTAGCTTTAGCCTTAGCTCTTTGCTACAGGCAGCTTAGAGTTTGATAACAGTCAATCATCCACCCCCATGCTCACAGCCACCCTCTTAGTTCCAGCTCTTTGCACAGTTTTGTATTTGGAAAATGCAAAAAAGACAAGGAAAAGACAGGAAAAGGCAAATAGTTTTCTAGTTGTAGCAGTAAGCAACAAAAACAACAACTCCTCTGGAGATACTAGAAAGGCCACATAGAAGTAGCTGTCTCCGGATCGTTAGCAAGTATATTTACTTCACTTTAATCCCTTCCGGAGTTGAAATATTTTAGTCCCAAACACTGTAGCCAATCTATGAGCCAAACAGTTCACACTGTTGAAAGTAAAGTAACCCAAGTGACTTGTTATTGGAGCTGATTAAAATGAGATAATTAGAGTTCAACCAAAAAGCGGTATTGGATAAACAGTTTCTTAATCATTCTCCTTTCAGGTTAAGGAACATGCAGCTGATAAGCCAATCTAGTACCTTGAGGGATATTTCAGGGACATGATGGATACAGTCAGAGATCTATCAAAGGATTATCAAGGTCAGACAGCCAAGACAAAGTTGGCTTACTGATGTGGAAATATTGTGACAACCTTTTGTCTGTTTCCTTTAAAACCTCTAAAATGGGAAGAATTCAAGAAAACTGAACCATTTAAAGCCCTGAATGAAGGATGTGTCTGCCGTGATCGACTGCCAGCTTTTGCTTTGTGCTCTTTACTTTGACTCAATGAGATTACCCAGAGTCGTGCATGATGTTGACGGATGAAACTCTGAACTGAAAACCTGTACCACTCTTCAAATCAGGCGTACAAGTTGAAGTAAATATGATTAAATTAAAGACTGATGGGGAGGAGTGAGGCTAACATGGACTGATGGTAATGGTCTTAGGCTTTTGGAAGCAGCCAGAAGCATTTAGAGGCCTCAGTGGATGACAGAAACTGAATTATTAAAGAGACTGGAAGGAAACAAAACTTGAAGGACTGCTGAAGAGGGAATTCTTCTGGCCTGTCCGGTGTCTCAGAACACTGACTTGTGACTTGCCGTCACTTGTGCATGAAAGAATCATAATGGAAGTCCACTAGGCGTCATAGTGTGGTCATCCTTTGAATTTTCATCACCTGTCATGGCATTTTGTTTGTAATTAACAAATGCCAAACAACAGAAGCTCAAACAAATGTCCCATACTGTTCACTGTACCAGTCTTTTACTAAAACATCATCAGTCCTAAAGTAGATACAAAATTTTATTAAACAAGGCATACATATCAGTAATAATGTAAATAACTGAACATTTAAACAAGTCCATTAGTGTGTCTATCAAAAATATATAAATTTGTATTTTAAGGGGAAATTTAAGTGTTTTGAGTTGAAAAATATTCAAGTGTTTGCTCTTTTTAAAGAACGGAGAAGTCTGGCTCTCACCAGACATTTGTGTGCATGATGTCAAACATCTGACATTGATTCAACTGAAATAATGCCAAAGGACCTTAAGCAAGTCCTAGCTTTCTTACACTTTATCACAACATGTTAATGTACATTAACATTTGTCTATAGATCAAGACACTCTTTTCTTTTTTGTCATGTAAACATGTAGTTCATGAGGGAATTATTAAAATAAAGACAGTATAATTTAGTTCTTTATTAGGGCTTTACAATGAAATTAGGTAATGACGACAAAGCTAATGTTGCAACTTTTTGCTAACATTAGCAAGAGCCTAATAAACACATTCAGTTACATTAGTTTAGCTATTTCATCGCATGCATAGTAATAAGATTGCCACCAGTCTCGTAAAATATGGAATCGTCCTTTAATTAACAAACAAATGTTGCGTCCTGGATTGAACCAATACGGGACGCAACATTTGTTCCGTATTTTCATAATTTTCCAATTGCCTACACATTTTAGTCACACTCATCAGCACTATGTCTAATAATCATTAAAAAAATAAAACAGGAAATACAACTGGCAGCAAAAATGTAGTTTCTGGCAGGATCTTCGCAGATGCTTAGCACTCTCCTGTCTGTGCTTGTGTGTTGGGAACTGGTTGAGAGAGAGATGAGAGAGACTCATTCGCAGTCCCCAGAACCGTGGCTTTTAAAAATGTTTACTGTACCTGGTGTTCTAAGTCTTCAAAAGCCAAAGCGTTGAAAAAATACAGACATGAGTGGGAAGAGGCGCATCCTTGGCTGGACATCGTCAGTAAAGATGCTTACAAGACAAATTGCACCGTGTGTTGGCGAGTGTTTTTGGTCATTTTAGTAGCCTATATTACTCCAAATCAATAATAATTCATTTAAAATCATTTATATCCAAAAAAGTTTTTAAGTGGATAAACAGTTAATAAATAAATATAAACATTAACATACAGGGAAACTTTTGTTTAAAAAATATAACCAATGCGTTTCCTAGATTTAAATCTTTGTAGAATTTTCTGTATTTAATGTCAAAATATTTTAAAGGAAATTGTGTCAAATGATCATTTAATAAATTATATAGTTAGTGTTGTTAAACTGTTGTGATTACATGACTTCACCTAAACAAACAGAAGGCGAACAAATACTGTTCATTATAATAAATTAACCATTTGTCGTCCCAGTCCTCCCCTCTAGGTTGCTGTTAGTTTAGTTTTCTTACTGTATATAAGAGAGCTCAAAGTAAAAATGTATCCATAGTTCAGAAGAATAGTACCTGCAGCAAGAACAGTTGTTCACTTTAAAAATTCTCACTTTATTTAATTTATTGTTTATTAGTTCAGTTTTTAAACCTTTCTGCGTGTAGAGTGTGTAAGTCCCAGTAGTGCTGTTGCAATTTAATTGATCACACAGTATTAAGTCAATTAATAACACAATAGCTATGTTTTGTGCTTATGGCACTTTATTATTTTTTTTATATATTAGTAGTATATAATGACAGTGTTATGTAGCATATTTTGCAACTTTATATCCAACAATGTTGCACAGCATTGCTAATACAACATTTCAGTCTTTAAGTTTGATTACACTCTTACTTATATATTTATTGCCCTCTCATGCATGGTGCACCCTCACAGATTGCACCCCGTATTCCCCTCAGCTGAGATGCACCCCTGGACAAACTGCTCATTAGAGGGTACTAGCTATATTTATTCTGTAAAAAAAGGAATGAGCTGATTTCTCTAATTGCCGCGGATGTCAGATGAATAGCTGATGATCACACCATACACGGCTCTAAACAGACTTTTATATCACTAGCCAGAGTAGTTGGTGGATTAACAAAAGCCACTGACCAATCAGAAGTTTTAAAAGCCGCAATTTGAATGTAAAAAATAATTTACATTTGAAATTCTACTGATTAAATTTACGCAAACGTGTTTCTTTCAATTGTTTTGATATGATATTTTTCTGGACAATGCGTAACAATAACATTTTCTCCAAATAAATAGGCTGGTTAGTAACTGGTTAGTAAGTCACCTTGTTACACCCGCAACCAAATATTATGTTTTCCTTTTGCTCTTCGCTTATTTAAATTCCTCTCCTCACTCTCCTGCGCTGATAGTCATTTGTTTCATTCGTAACCGTCTCCTTTTAAAGATTCAGCTCCCTTAGAAGAGCCGACTCTTACAGCTCCCAGATTGGTCTTCATTTAGTATAAATGCGCATCAATTTTAGATTAATTTAAACAATTATAAAAGGTTTGCGTCTTAATAAGAAATCATATATACAGTATGTCAAAAATAATGTGGTAACAGCGGTAAATAACTTATCTAATTACGATTTTTAGCGCATTTTCATGAGTTTAAATTCTTGTGTTTTTCTTTGGGACAGACTTATGAATGAGGCGTCTCGAGGCAAGACAAGATGTCTGCCTCTATGGATGGATTTAAATATGTATTGATGTGACAATCGATGAGCCTTGCGCCCGTGGAGGAGGAGGAGGGTCAGAGGGCTCAGCACCTGCACTTTTCCTTCATGTTATTTAAGAAAATGTTCTCCGTAGTTTTGCACAAAAATGGCTGCTCTTCGGTTTTCTCTGTCTGAGCAGCAGCTGCCTCTTACTCTTCCCCTCCCCGTCCTGTTATTCTGTGACCAGCTTTCAGTGATCAGATGATTGTTTTTCTGGAACGTGGTGGCACAAAAGAGCCTAGTATTGAGCTTATTAAAGCTAAAGTTATATAATAAAAGAGGAGAAATGTCTGTAAAACAGTGAATATTTCATCATCATTTGTTTCTTTGGATGATCCTTCATTGTTTAACTTTTCTTACAGGTAAATAAAAACTTGCAGTTAAATGATAAAAAGAAAAATAATGTTTTTCAGTTACATCAAAGTTTTTTAATCACTATTGTGTGTTAAACGTAAGTCACCCCGTCTGGTGGCTTCATGGCGTATATAAATGCAGTTCACATGTTCGGTGCGATACAGCTGAATGAATTCTACAATATAATGCAGAACATGTAGAGATTATGCAGAACAACATGCAGAAGCACACCAAAAAATATTCAGACATATGAACCTGTGCTTGTTCCTGCGCTTGATACATCCCAACTGACTTGCAACTGGGTGCAGCTCCGAGTTTGACTCATTAATGAATATAAATATTATGTGCAAACTGAATATAAAATTGATGTAGTTGAATCAGAGGTGAAGGAGGAGAAAAAAACAAACTTGAGGTGTGTAGAAGACCAATGGGTGGAGCTTCCCAGCATGCTTTGCATGTGTTCAGTTACCTAGGCTGTGTCCGAATGTGCACCCTAAGCCCTACATGGTGTCCTATATAGGGCTCACACCATTGTGTAGGGGTGTCCGAATGCACTTTGGGAAAAAATTAGTGCTCGCAAAATTACCCACAATGCATCTTGAAAAGTAGTGAGCATCGATGGTCACTAGACGGGTCAATAAAGACCACAATGCATTGCGGGCCGGCGCTTACAATGGCGGAAATTATACGAAAATCAAAAATGTTTAACAAAAAAACTATAAAGCATCATTTTTATCCATTTTCTACTAAATCATTATGATAAGAAACAAGAATAAAATGCAATTTAAGTAAATAAGACATTTTCACATGAAATTAGATTGGATTTAAGACGACACCTTCAAGTCTGTTGTGGTTGCCATAGTTTCAGCTGGTAGTCACATGATGTGCGACAGGGAGAAAGTAGTGAGCTTTGTGTCCGAATTGCCAGCAGATTGAGCACTAGATAGTGTACTATGTAGTGAATGAGGGGTTAAGGCATAGGGCGCACATTCGGAGACAACCACAGTGTTTCCCAGTCCTGGTCATCAAGCACCACTGCCCTGCATGTGTTTCTACTCCAACACACCTGATTCAGATTAATGAATATCCTCATCAAGTTATTTGCATCTTGTTATTTAGCTATTTATTTAATTAATATGTACTGAAGCAGGGTTGCCTTTCAGACATGCAGGCCAGTTGTACCTTAGGAGCATGACTGTGAAGCAATCCAGTAGCGTCATAGAGTTTAAATATGTTCAGATGTACTTAAATACAGATATAGTGTAATAATCTGTGTTGAACCACACACATGCAGCTGGATCAGAGCATCACATCATACCATCAAGGTCCAAAGGAAAAGGTTTGACATCAAAGTTAATGTAGAAAGGAATGCCGCACATCAGAGGAATGTTGCAGCATCAGGAGGAAGTGCAGAGATGATGAAGCTTCCATCACAAACTTTCAGACCTCCGGCCAATCACTGAACAGTGAAAACTGTTTGAGTTATCACACTCACATGAAGGATATCTGGCGGCAGCCATGATAAAACCATTATATCCCGACAGTCTGCGTTTGGGAATATAAATATATATAATTATATCCTCTAATGCAGAGTGTCAGGGATATTATGGTTTCGCCTCGACCACCAGATATCCTTTGTGTGAGCGCGATAACTTGAACAATTTTTATTATTGGATTTTGATACTCGGTGTACGTGTTTAGGTCGCCAAGGGGACGACCTGTATCAAATTTCACCATATTTCCTCACCAAGTGGGAAATATCTGCACGTAAAATCTGATTTTTGGGTCTGGAACTATTTGTCTCATTGACCTCAAATGCAAATAAAAGGTCATGACCTCAGGATGCATTGTGTCTTGATGTCATACGGGGTTGATTTAAAGTTTCCACACCACATGGAGTTTTTTGACTAAAATGTGCAGCTTTATATTATTGTATTGTGTATATTTGAGGATTGGAGACGTTTGGAGCGGCATCCTCATTATAACTATAATAATTAATATAGTTATTATAGAATAATAATTGTATTGCCGGGGGGGCTGGCTCCTGTCGGGTTGTGGCCTGGGACCCCTGGTCTTCTGCCGGCGTGGGTTGGCTCCTCTACCTCTGGGGGTGTGGTGGTGGTGGTGGGGGGGTTTATCTCTGGGGTCTTGTGGCCCTGGGCCGTCGCACTGGGCGCCCGTTGGAGTCTGTGATTGCCGATCTGGGCCCGTCAGGGTCCTTGTTTGGAATTGGCTGCCGTGTGCCCTGGTCTCGGGGTTCTCCTGGCCGACCTCGTACCTTCTGAGTAGAGGGCGTTGGCTGTGCATGTTCATTTTCCTGCGAGCACTTTTCACCTCGTACGTTCTGCATAATGACACAGACAGTAAGATTAAATGTTCATGTAAGACTGTTGTCCTGGAAACCAGATATCATGTATCATTGTGTGACAGTGACAACAATGACAACCACAAAACATATTAGATCAGAATAGAATTTACCTGTTGAAAAAGGCTCGTTTGCTGTCGTGCCAAGACTTCTTTGAGTGTCTATGTCTAGTTCCACGCTAGCTTCACCACTTATTATGGTCACTGACCTTGTGGTATTGCTGCTTCATAGTTTTGAGCTTGTTAATCACTTGCTGGTTGGTTTTATTTATCTGGTGCTCCTCCAACTTGGCTTTGATGCGGTCATAAACAACAGAATGTTGTTACCTGCACACATTTTCTTATACTTTCATCAGCCCTTGCAGCCAGGAGTTTTTTTGACTTCTTGTCTTGCCATTTTCTTGCTATTTTGTTATCTTTCGGTTTCTCACATTAGGTTCTAGTCTATCATGTTTACGTTTTGTTGGAAATTACATCATTGCTTCACCTGGTAGCATCTGCCCTCTCATCTCCCCCTCCAGGTTAATGTCCACACATTAACCTGCATGTCTGAACAGGGTTAGTCTACCCAGTAATGTAGCGGACATTGTACTAGGTCTTCAAGCAGGTAAAGTTTGTGTATATCTACCCGCTTAAAGTCCGGACTGTACGTTTCAGAGATAAGGGTCGAAAAATCATTGTCCGTGTAATGTCCGGGTAACAGAGCAAGTCTGAAAGGGGCTTTAGTGTCTGTACAGGTGTGACGGATGGCATATGGGTGGTTAGATTGCGTTTTTTTCTTTGTGGTGTGTTTCTGTCTTTGTGTTCTCTTTGTGATTGCTTCCCATTTCTCTTGTTTCTTGTCCTTTTTCTGTCCCCTCCAGTCGTGTCCAGGAATACATGGAAACTCTGTCCAACTAAGATGTAACTAAAATAAATTTAGATTATCAAGAGGAACTTTGTATATAAATATGTAAATATAGTTCCTTTTGACAAAGCTGATAAAGCAGAGAAATCATCATTCTGCCTGCCTTAATGCTGGAAAAGACTAGTTCTTCCTGGATAGCAGCTGTAATGTGAATTAATCTGTCTTTCCTGTCCTCTCTGACCCCAGTGAGTCGAGGCAGATGGCTGCCTTACCTGAGTCTGGTTCTGATGGACATTTTGCCCCCATGTTAAAAGGGAGTTTTCCTTCCCACTGTTGCCGCATGGAGCTCAGGATGAGTGATTGGATCAAAGTCAAGATTCGATGCAATCTTGTTGGTTCCCTGTATAAGACTATTTTTATGAATTGGACGATCTCTGTGAAGGACCTTGAGACGACATTGTCGGGAAATGGTGCTATACAAATAAAGTTGAATTGAATTGATTATTGTAAATATTGACT
>JBAMHX010030321.1:0-10481 GCA_037177515.1 Pseudomugil tenellus
TGGATCTTGCAAGCCGTAAGGAATCAGTAACAGACAGAAGAGCAGTTTCAGTGGAGTGACCCTGTCTAAAGCCAGACGGATATTCCCCCACCTTCAGAAACCTTTTTTTTTTATGTATTAGCTTAATTACCTTGATCTTGATTAATGTCTAGCTGAAAGGTCCGACCATAAGGCTCCTAAACTGATGTCATTCTTAACCATCTGCTAAGAGCTTGGTTGTTGTAGCTGAAGCAAGGCCAGCATCCTTCCATTAGGGAAATGTTTAGAAAACAGATTGGCGCATGTGACCAGAGTCTTTAAACAAAGCTCCCCTCTCTGACTAGGGCAGAATAGCTCCAGACTTCGGTGGGATCTACAGATATCTGGCGAATATTCTCCCCGGGTTATGACCTCGTACCATGTCTGTATGTCTTAATGTTTTTGTCCCTTCATGTTTCAATGTTTAATGTATGTTCAATTTCTTTTATCTTCATTATTAAATTTATATTCTTCTCAATCTAAAGAAACCAGCGTTCTCGTCCTTGACAGGAAAAATATACCTCCTATATACCGTTTTCTGTTACTTAATTAGCTTTTTACCCAGTGCAACACAACCCTCTGATCCCATAATGTTCTAGTTTAGTAATGAATATGTTGTGATTAATTGTGTCAAATGCTTTTCTAAGATCTATAAATATTTCAGCTGATTCTATTAGTGCCAGTGATGTTGAACTGTTTGCTGTTTGTTTGGTTATAAACTTGTCTAATCTGTTATTGATTTTCTTTCTAAAATTTTGGAGAATTGTGGAAGTAAAGAAATAGGCCTGTAATTTGTGAAGTGGTGTTTATCCCCAGTTTTGTACAGCGGCATAACTTTAGTTATTTTCATTTTATTAGGAAATGTCAAGGTTTGGAATGATAAATTACAAATATATGTTAATGGCCTTGAAATCCCCTCAATTTTTTTTTCTTATTGCCATATCAATATCATGACTCTGAATTAGAGTGGTGTAGAAAATGAATGAATGAATTAAATGAATGAAAAGTTCGGTTTCCCTGCCGGAGCAGACAGAAACATTATTCAGATCACAACATTTCAAGCTTATGAGGAAGGAAGTGATGCAGAAAATAAAGACAATTGACTCAAACTTGTGAAATTTTAGGTTGCTCTACAATTCAGTATTTTCTCTTAAAAAAACTTTACTCAAAACCTAGTTGTACATCAAATGATACTGGTCCCCTGTTCATTGTTGAACACTAGGACACAGAATGACTCCACTGCTTATAATTTTGGTAATAAATAGGTAAAATAATCCACCCAAAATTTAATTGCTCATTTTCTTTTAGATTTTATTAAAAGGTCTAAAAAAAGACTTCAGATTTAGAAAATTTGACATTTCTGTCCAGTTTCTCTAAGGTTGGGCTCTAAAGGGTTAAACACAGAAGCTTGATAAGACCATACAAAAATACAGTTTTTAATCTTTAAACATTAAAATAAATTTTTTTTAAAAAATTGTTAACCTATTCTAACATTTTGTTTTTCCTAATTTTCTTAGATTTTTTTTTTTTTAACCCGGACAAAGTTTTCTTGCACAATGTAGACAGAGAGGAAATTTGCTGAATTGGAAACACACTGTCTTTAAAATACTAGCATGTGAGTGATGCCATATCTAGAGCTCTATGTCTCTTTTTGTATTTATCTTTTCTTACATCATGCTTTTTTTCTCTTCTTTGAAAACTGACAGTGGATTAGTGCGATAACTATAGATTTGTTATGATTGTATAGGAACAGGAGTAAAAAAGTTTATTTTCTTCTTCATCCTTTTCCTGTCTGACTGTGTTATAACTGTTACTTTTTATTATTTTTAACACAACATGATATTTTCTTTTTTTCGATTAAGTATAACCATTATCATCATCAGTTCCATCAGTGAGATCCTAAGGAAAACTTTACCCCTCAACCTCTGTTGCAGCATATTGACATGGGAACAACTACCCTATTAAAATCAGTACAGAATGCTACATCGAAAACCCTTTATTTTTGGTCTGTTTTCTCGTTTGTGTACCCTTATAAGAATTGTACCCTGGGTCTTTAGCCTTAAAACTCCTCCCTTGACAATAGTGTTGTTTGTTAAAGCTGCTCCAATTCTGGAGCAGGGATTAAAGTTCGACCTGTGGAAACAAAAAAAGCATGAGCAACATCAGCAAAGCAGTGTGTAATTTCCCCCAAACAGCCTAATACCCTCACCTTGGCAAAATGTTATGAATGCAGCAGATTTTTTCTTATAGTAAATCAGTCCAGAGCTTACAATAAGTAAACCAAAGATGAGTCCGCACAGTCCCATGATAATTTGAATTTGTGCTTTAGCTGGGAGGGAGTTATCTAAAACAGTCAGGAAACAAAAGAATATGTAAAATTATGTGTATCTTTTCAAAGTTATGCATAATTGTCATGAGAGAGTCAAACTTACTCCAGATCACAATTTTTGGTTCAGAGAGAGCGTAGTGTTCCACCACACAGGTGATAGTTTCTCCTGAAGATGGAGTGTATTCTAGAAATGAATGAATCTGGTAGTAAAGATCCCCATCATCCATCTCATCAGAGTAACTGACTCCTGCAGTCACTTCCTGTTCGTTTCGCTGCCACTTCATTCTGATTTGCTTTGGGTAGAAGTCATAAGCGCTGCATACAAGCATGGCTGGGTGTCCGACACTGGCCTCCTTCACTAATGTAATTTTAACAGTAGGTGCCGATGACCAATTTCCTACAAGCACAAAAAAGTAATGATAAGGTTGATCCAGCTTTTCTGCTTCTGATTAAAAAAAAATTTTTATATATAAAATACTTATTGATTTCATATCATTATAATGTCAATCATGGTGTTTCCAGAGTTAACTGTAGTGTCACTATTTCTTGGAAAAAAATGATCAGGAGGAGATCTCATATTAATTTAAGCTAAACTTATTTTAAGATATTGTTCAATAATATAAAAAATGTTATAGAAGAGTTATTAATAAAATCTTACCTAGAGCTTGGATAAAGTGTAAATTGTCTTGACACATCAGTTTCTCTTCAAACTTTCTTTGAAGCGCATCAAATGGATCACGGTTCCAGAATCCTGAAGCTTTTATGGAATAAGGAGTGAATCCAATCCAGTTGCCTCTGGTGCTGTTGTACTCCAACATTTTATGTTTATTAAATCTAGCTACAATGACATACTCTAAATCTTCAAAGTGTGGGCCATTGTAGGCACAGCATGATCTGATCTGGTAAAAATCTTCATCGGAGTATACTGTAATAAAAGAATTAAATAATTATAAATTAATTATAAAGTCAAAATAAAAAACAAAATACACACATGTAAATATATTTCAATTCACTAAAATCTGTCCATTCAATAAATTATTTAACTCACCTGGACTTAAAAGATAGAAAAACAAACAAAAAACCGGATGAATGCGCATGTTTTCTCACAAGATAAAAACCAAAATGACAACGCTACTTCTTAGTTCAACTTTTATGCGCCAGATAAGAGGAAATAAAAGCAGCTACCCAGTGTGAAAACAAGGAATATGTTCTCCTTTCACCCAGTGGAAACACTCTTTTATTACAATAATTTTAACAGTTGTAGCAGTGATTGCTTAAACAGCATTATTAATTTAAACCTTTTCTTCCTTAGATTGCACAATATAAATCATAAGTGTGTCCATCCTCCTTTAATTTTACTGAAAAAAACATTAGAAACACAATAGGAATGTGCATTTGTATGGAAAATGTTTATTTTTGTTTGGAGTTTTGTATGTTAATCCAACATAATGTTTGGACATATATGTTTGACATATATATATATATTACACCCTGTTTACAACGACTGCAGCAGAAAAGTGAAATAAGTTGAATCCACACATATTGGGTGTATGCAGGTTAAAAAATATATATCTTTATCAAGTCAAACTTATAGTATTATAGTAACAGGTTGACTAAAAAATGCAATTTGAGAGAAACCAAAAACATATTCAAGCCACTATACAACTAAATAATGAAAATGGAGGCATACTTAGCAAATGAAACCAGTTAATGTGAACAAAGGGCAGATGTGCTTATTTGATCATGTGCATGGGGTACAGCAGGAAGCAAAATTAACAAAACATAAAGGAACAAAGGAAGGAACTGAAAAAAGGACGTGCGTAACCAGTAGAAGGGAAATCTGTATCATAATGTCATATATAAACAGAAGTTAAACATCACAGAACCTATTAGCCTTTGTTTAAGATTTATTGGCCTTAAGCAAATTAATAAAATGAAACACTCACAAATATGCAGTAAAAAACCTAAAGCATTACAAAGTGGCAACCAAATTAGAAAAACCCAAACCTGCTTTAAATTTAATTATGAATTTTCCTTCATTTTGTCTTGTTATAAGATAAAGATGAAATTAAGAAGCAAAGGATGAGACGCTCAGAGTATGAAATCATTCATTAGTGAGTATCCCTGCTGCAACACACCTGACTCAAATTAACGAGTAATTAGCAGAAGTGTGATGAGTTTGATGTGAAGCTCTGCATACGTCTCCTAATTAAGTTGTGTTGCTGCAGGGATGTTTACAAAACTTGCAGGACTGTTACACTCGAGGACTGGAGTTGGTAATAGATTAACCAAAAGAGTCTCGCATGCAGTGAAAATGGTTTCCCTTCACAAAGAAAAAAGTTCCTGCAGCAACTCCGATAAGTCCAAGACTCAGGCCAACTCCACAGAAGACCGCTGGGCCACTACTCACATCTTCTATTTTAACTTCTAGAGAAAAAAAAAACATATTTCACTTAGAAAATTATTTCTTTAAATTATTTTTTGGTCACTTTTACATTTCAAATTTCTTAATAATTTGAAGTCTTTTTGGGTTATTTACCCCAGAACTTGGTCTGAGGCTCCTCCAGCGCTTCATGCTCCACGGTGCAGCTGTAGATGTCTCCTTGTTTTGGGACAAAGTTTAGGTAGGAGAATACATGAAATGTCCCATCAGGGTTTGGTACGACTTTGATGAAAGGATCTTCCTCCTCTACTTCTTCATTGTTCTTCGTCCATTTAATGGAGAGTTTAGGTGGAAAGAAGTTGTAAATGAAGCAGATGAGGGTATTTTCTTCATCTTTCATCACTTCATTTTTGGGGTAGATGACAGTTTCTGGAGCATCTGTTGGTTTAATTAGCACATTGTAGCGAACATTGAAACTGTCTTAAGGAAGGTTTCTTGTATTGAGACCACCACTGGCACATAAAATGTTTGTCGTAATACCAGTCCAATCCAACAACTTACATCTGCACTACATATAGCTCACAGGAGATGTGCCATAGTCCAAGGAAGACTACTAACTAACATCAGATTTACTTCTGGCTGACACAACACTTCCCTATGCCGTAACTGAGCCAGAAATGTCCAAAGCAGCCGGGATTTGGCCCAAACATATCTGATATCTTGATATTATCACTTAGGTAAATGACAAAGTAAGGTATCTTACCTTTAGCTCTGGTAACTAATTTGTCTGGTTTCCATCGGTTTATATCCCGTTTGCACACACTTCGAACTATCAGTGCATATTTCTTAGCCTCTTCGGTACGAGCAGCTAATGGTACTTTGCTGTCCCATACACCAGTCCCTTTTTTCAAGTCTGCATAACATAGTTCTTGCCCATCCAGTGTCATGCAGATTTGAGTATCACTTGAGTCAAAGCATCCATAACTATAACAAAGTTTGTGACCTCCTAGGGAAATGTTAATGAAATAAAAACTAAGAAATCAAAACACACTTTGAATAAGAATACACGTTTCAGTCAAGACACGATTAAACAGATGTAACAATATTTTTACTTACTTTCTGCATGGATGTAAATTACGCTTGAGAACATAATTATTAACTCACAACAGATTTTCTTCAATCTATACTCATTTGAGTTTCCCGTCATGGTTTCGTAGGCTCACTATTGCCAACGTTCAACATGTATGAAACTTGTCAAGTCTGGGTGCATTAGATAAAACTTCCTCTTTTCTACTTGTCATTATTATACTGCTCAAAACTAAAATGGAAGGTGTGGAGGAGGCAAAAAGACCAATTTGAATCACTTAAATGAGAAATAGCAATAGCCAGGCATGAAAAGTACTAAATGAAAGTAAATCAGGGAAAATCTGTTCCCTCTCTTCTGTTCTTTTTTACACTTAGCCTAATTCAGCTACATTTTGTCTTTTTTAAACGTAAGATAATCATTCTTACTTAGTAGGTTTTTTTAAAGATTTTTTTACTTGTTTTAGGAATTCTTGGCAGATTAATGTTCCTTGAAATAAGATAAATTATCTGCCAACAGAACAATAAGTTTTTATCTTTTTTTCAAGGAAAATTAACCTAATTTTTGTAGGTTTTTTTTCTTGGTTTTTAAAGCCAGTTTTTGTAGTGCAGGGCAATCCCCATTTTACCAAACTTTCTTTTGTTATTTTTCTGCTCTCATCTTATCACCAGAGACATGGAAAAGCCTCATCATAAGTCTGTCTAATTCTTTTTTTCTTAAACGTGTCTTGTCCAGCATCAAAGCAGGCAAAATGATGATCTGACTGCTATGTTGTGCTGAGCAATTTTGCTCTGTCAAGAGGATCTTTCTGTATATTTGCATATACAAAGATCCTCTTGATAATCAGAATTCTTTATTTTATATTTATTTATTTATTTTTAAATGTATATTCGTTGCTTGACCAACCGGAAAAGAAAATACAACCCTAATAGAAGAAAGTACAGTCACCACAGAAGAAAAAACTGTAATCCAACTAGATACCATTCCATTCGCTACACCTGTATTTAGAGCTTGTGAGGGCCCAGGCCTCACAATGGTAATATAAGTTATTTATTTTGCAATATTCATTGGATAAATTGTACTTTAACTTTAAGTTATGCCTTTATGGCTGATATGGGGTGCACACGTACCAGCAATGGAGGGTTCTTTTCTGTTAACCTTTGTTTCTCTGTCTGAGCTGCCATGATGGGGGAGGAGCATCCTATCCTGTTGGGCAAAGGCGGGGCAATGGGTGGAGGAGCGTTAAATCCAGGTGCCGGCTCATCAGGCTCAACCATGTGCCATTGGACAATGGGGGGGATTTAGGTTTAGTTAAGTCTTGCTTTATTTACTGTTAGTCAGTTTTGGTTTTCCCCTGTGCGTGTTATATTGGTTTGGCCAAACCAGTTATAAGTTCCCTCATGTGTTATTGCAGGAGGTCAGTTTCTCCTCAGTTAAGTTACATTGAGTATTGTTATATTTCGTTGACCTCTTTTAAAGGCCGGCTGCTTTTGTTTGTTTTAGATTTTGATTGTTTTTGGGCCAATAAACCCAGGTTTTTGAAATTACTCACCTGTGTCCTCGTGCCTGACTGCTTGGTCCCTGACAGAGCTAAAGTGTCTCATGGGATCCCGCAGAGTCAGAGATCCACCAGAGCGCATATTCAGGATTCTCACATGAGGACATATGTCTCATTATGAGTAAAGCTAACGAGCATCTCAGTTACTGTGTCGTCATGCAGAACGTACAGGGTGAGATGTGCTCACAAAAAGGTGATCATGCTAAGACAACCCCCACTCCCCAAAGGCCAGAGGCAGACCGGGACCCCTTAGACCAGGTCCACCGGCTGCCAGCCCCGAACAAGAAGCCCAGCCACCCCCCACCGGGGTAGACCTAGCATCCGCCCAGATGGCGGCAAGGGGAGATCCCAGCTAGAGCCCCCCACAGTCATGGGGATCTAGACCGAGATGGATCGAGCACCCAGGGCAGGCAGAGCCCCGGCCCCGGGCCCCGAGCACCAGAAGGGGAACCCCTGCCCACCCCACAAGCAGAGAAGCCCACCAGCGCCCCCGAGGGGCCAGAGCCCCCAGACCGCCACACCTGGAGGCCAGCCCTCACCCCAGCGCACTAGATGCACCCCCCCGGGAGCCACTCCCATCCGCACACACACATGTCCAACTATTCATATGCACCCTACCACCTATCTCCACCCACACACACACACACACCACCTCTCTCCCCACACACATACTCCACCACCAATATCCTCACACAAAAACACACATATATCCAAGCATCCTCACATACCTAACCTCCACCCCAAACACTCATGAATACACACACACATACACACACACACACACACACACATCTATTCCTCTGCGCTCACCTCACCACCTACCTGCTCACACATATGCACGCACCCTCCTCACCACCCTTGCTTTCCAATCATCAATACCACCAACATACACTCGCCATCCATGAAGGGGATGAAGGGGTCACGAGCACCCCCCCACCACCACCACCGACATGCAGGGAGCCCAATACCCCCCAAGACCCGCAAACATCCCCTATAGCGGGGTCAGCCCCAAACCCCGGCCCCAGGTCCAAGCAACCCTCGGCACAAGACTCGACCCAGACTGCGCCCAGATGATGGGGGCGTACAAGACCATCCCCCCACCCCCACTATGATTGTGTAGTGTGTTTGCAATTAAGATTGAGGGGCAGGAACCACACCACGCTGGAGGGCAGAGACACCTTAGCACCTCTGCCCATCAAGCCCTATGCGGCCCCGCCCCCCAAAGATTGTCTGTATGGTGTCAGTGTTTAAATGCATTTGTGGATAAGAGCGTAATTAAAACTGGGAGGAGACCAGACACCAGTTGGAGCCGACGGGACCATCTTCATGCCCCCCTCCCAGACCACCCGGCACGCGTCCTCCGCCCCCAATATTCCTATCAGTGTGTGTGGTGAAGGTTGTGGAGGGGGGAGGGACGTCCGGGGATCCAGGGCCCAGGGAGATTGCCCCTCTCCTGGGCTGAAAGGCTGGCAGCAGCCCTAGGCACCACCCACCCCCGGGCCACAGAGTCAAGACAAACCGGGGGAAGCCGTCCCCACCGCCTGAGCATAGAGCCCTCCTCCCCATCCGGGAGCTGCCGCTAGTCCAAGGAGGCAATGATGTCCCCCACATGCCGATGAAGGAAGCAGCGAGGGCCCATTCCACCCCCATCACTCTTACACACCCGTATACCCATCCATCCATATACAGCGCTTTCTAATTCTGCTTACCTAACACAAACTTTCAAGTACAAGGAGTCCTATTCTGTTACTTTGCTTCTTATGACCACTTCATCAAGAGGATGTATCAATATCCACTTGCCAAGCAAAATCATTTTAAATATTATATCGACATAATAATAAATAAATAAATAAATATCAATCAATATTAAATATCAACATTCCATGGACAAATTGTTAACCAGCGTCTAAGGCCGCTTTCAAGAATACAAGAAAAAGAAGAACTAGAAAATTCAATCATTCATTTTCTGCTGATTATGTGGTGTCGGGTCACAGGGCAGCAGCCTAAGACTTCCCTCCCCCTTGCCAAATTTGTCTTTCCACCAGAGATATAACTCCTCCAACATGTCCTGCGTCTTTCCTGAGGTCTCCTCCCACAGGGACATGCCCAGAACATCTCACCGGTGAGGTGCCCAGGATGCATCCTAACCAGATGCCCGGGCCACCTCCTCTGGCTCTTCTTCATGCGAAGGAGCAGCAGCTCTAATCTGAGCCCCTCCCTGATGGCCGAGCTTCTCATCATATCTCTAAGGAAGAGCCCCCTGCAGATAAAACTCATTTCAGCCACCTGTATTCGGGATCTCGTTCTTACTGTCCCTACCCACATGTGTCCATAAAAAAAAGGTTTGGTCTTCTTCTCAACTTCTTTTGCGTCTTCCTCAGGCGCTTTTATTATGTAGTTTCTGCATTGTTGAGAGAGCCTCCTAAATCATTGATTTATTATTATTCCAAATTCTGATCTCTGAGGATCAGAAACACAAACTGTTTGCATTGGTTCTGGCGATAATTATGATGTTCATGGACACTCATTTGTCCCCATGTTCCTTTCTACAAGACACAGCATGAAACCTTTATGGTTTTTCTGCTGTCAAATCCTGCAGGATTGGAATCCTTGAGGACCAGTGCTGGACACCCTGGATGTATATGTTCAGCATAAAACGATTTTCATCTGCTACATCTTTATATTCTCATAATTGTCTGTTAATTGTTATATTATGCAAACCTAAAGTTTAGTCTACAGCCAGGTCAATATTTTGAAACTGTCACATGTTTAGTTATTTTAGGGCTAATATCGGTGCTAATAGCGATCCAACAACTGACATTTCATCACATTGTAATTGTTATTGTAAGGATTTCTGCTGAAGCATATGGGAATGTACGTGGATATGTGTCATTGTGTAAGTGGATGTTCCTTAAATGGTTGCCAGGTGCACCCTTTAACATTAACAAACCCAGACGCTTCCCAATTGGGAATTTGATGGACAAAGCCCAGAGAGGGGCCAAGTGGAAGCACAGATTTTAGCTATTCTGTCTTAGAATAGAATAGAATAGAAGTACTTTATTAATCCCAAATTGGGAAATTTAGGTGTTACAGCAGTACAGTCATTTGG
>JBAMHX010030322.1:0-10479 GCA_037177515.1 Pseudomugil tenellus
TGTGTTGTGTGCACACACACACACACACACACACACACACACACACACACACACACACACACACACACACACACACAGGAGGACCAGCACTGATGCATGATTCAGCAAAGACCAAGTCACTCAAAATATTATGGAACCACTTTTTATTTATTTACAGCTACTATTTGTCAAATTGTTTTATTTCCTCTGAATGTTTCAAAATCAAAAACTTGAATATTAACCATGTAGCTGAGTGAGGAACCTCCCAGACATGAAAAGACGTGTGGAGGATTCCCATACCATCATGTTTGGGTTACGTGTGGTTACCGTGGTTACTGAACTTATAGCAGCTTCGGGTCATCATGCTCCCTTTACAGGCTTTCTACTTTTCCACAGGTACAATCTCCAAACCAATATTTAGATTTCCGAGTAAACTGAAGTATTTTTATGTGATTGGCTGTGTATAAAAGATGTGTTATTTAACTGTTCAGCCCCCATAGTACATTTAGTTCAGGGTTTGTTTGTAGTGCTTATGTTCCGCCACCAGGTGGCCACCCGGAAGTACTGCTTTATAATCTGCTCTATACAACGTGGTTCTCAGAAGGAAGAACGGTCAACCACAGCAGCTGGCGCTGAAGAGGATTTCCAACTTGATAGACGGACCTAATGTCAGATCCGGGGACATAAAAGCCTTTAAGTCCTTCGCCCTCCAAATCTGCGCATTAGTGGGAATGCTGCAGCAACTTGGAAGCCAAGGATGGACAGAACTAAGGTGTGGCTCACATGTCTCTCGTCTCTTAGCTAAGTTGCCACATGACCTAAGAGCAAACTTTCATAGATTTGTGAATCCCATTAACACGCCAGTTCCAACACTGCTTGAACTGGCCGACTGGCTTGAGTATGAGCTAAGTGTTCAAGTGAGTGGCAACCAGCAAAGCAGTACCTTCGCCAGAGACAGACAAGCTCATCCCAAGAGCCGTCGTCCCGACAGTAAGTCACACAGAGCTACTGCTCTTCTGCTCGGCAGTGAATCCAGCCAATCGAAGGTAAAAGGAGCTTCAGTGGTAAACGAAGTCTCATAAGACAAAACAAAGAAATACTGCCCATTCTGTAATACTGAGCAACATTATCTGAACCAGTGCAGCAATTTTAAGCTCCTGTCAGTAGAACGGAAGACAGAATGGATCAGAGCAAACAGTCGATGCTGGAAATGTGGACGTGAACATCAAGCAGCCGCAAGCAGTGTGAGAGGAAGCATCTGGATGTCCTGCATGAGGTTAATGCCAGCCAAAATGCTACAACTGGTAAACCCAAAACTCCTGAGTCAAGCACCTGCTTAGTAAGTTCTGTATCAGAGACTCTGTACATTGATCGGCCAGCTAGTAGCCGTCAGGTGTTACTCAAGTTGAGTCGAGTGATCCTCCAGAGCGGCCCAAAGATACTAGAAACCTGCTATATTGGACGCTGGTCAGAGCGCACAATCCTCCTACATGATGCTGCTGCTCGTTTAGGCCTGCACGGAAGGCTTGAGGATCTCACACTCCACACAGTGAGGCAAGAAGTCGGCACAATCCACGGAGTCACAGTTTCCTTCTCAGTAGCCCCTGCATCACAACCTAGCAAGCTATACCAGATCAACAAAGCCTTCACAGCAAGAGTTAAACCTTGTCTGCCATACCTATCCAGTCGAAGCTCTGCAGGAGAAATATCACCATCTCAGAGACATTCCATTGCCAACCATTAAAGGTGCCCAGCCATTACTACTGATCGCGTCGGATTACCCACATCTGGTTACTCCAGTGGAGCCGGTACATCTCGGTCCCCCAGGTGGACCTGCGGCAGTTAATACCAGACTTGGATGGACTTTACAAGGTCCTACAAGTCTTTTACGCCACCAACTGTCCCCACAGCAGTGTCTCTATACCTCCTGCGTCCCTCCAGAAGCTGAGCTCCTGAGTCATGTGGAGAAGCTGTGTTATTTAACTGTTCAGCCCCCATAGTACATTTAGTTCAGGGTTTGTTTGTAGTGCTTATGTTCCGCCACCAGGTGGCCACCCGGAAGCACTGCTTTATAATCTGCTGTATACAACGTGGTTCTCAGAAGGATCAATATGACACGGAGATGCCCATCAGAATCATAGTGTGCGTCTATAAAAAAAAAAAAAAAACACACACACACCCAATAAAGGAAAGGTTCAACAGTAAATCCTGGACCTGGACTTTCTCTCATTTGCATCAACTCACCTGAACATAATAATTTCTGTCCTAACCCGACACCCTGAAGTGATTGCTAATCCTTATACCAACCAGTTACAGTCCTTCCTACAATTTATGGTCCTTTGTGCCGGATTTCAGGCAACCATTACAGTCAGTTATGTTCAGGCCACATGAGAGAGATGTCAGAGAGAAAGAACGTCCACAGAGGTCAAGACACATGTCCTCATATCTCCAGGACTATGAAGTCAGCTACACTTCAGACCGCCATGGTCCTGATGATGAGCAGGCATCTTCATCTGAAGTGCTTAGATATCTCCGCAGCATGAGAGAGGAAAGTGACCAACTCCGCAGAGATGTCCGGCATTTAACCGTCATGATCCAGCAATCACCAGGGCCGGCATCACAACCTCAGTCACAGACCAAGGGTAGAAAGGAGGACAGAGACACACCAACCAGTTACAGTCCTTCCTACAGGCTGGATAAGATACTAATAAGTGCTTTTGTTAGTTTGCTGACTACCTTGAGATCTCCTTGAATTGTATTTGTGTAAATGTTCAGACTCTTAAACATAAACTTATTTATTGCCAAAACCGATTTTCTTCAATTTAATTTCATCATACATTTATATCATTGATCATAATCATGAGTATTTTCTACAACCTCAACACTTCCTTAAACAACAACCACACCAGTAATTTTAGTTTCAGCGTCCACAACCCCAGGATATGTCCTGCTGCAGTATCACTGTCATCATTTGGACTTTTTCTGCTGCTTTCCTGTTTTGTTATTGTTTATTTGTTCATCTGGGTTGATTTGTTATCATGCTCAGGGTGTTTAACGCTTTGGATGTGTGTTCACTTTTGTGGGAATATTGTTTTTGAATAAGTTGTTTCTACCTTTGTCTTGCTCCTGTTTTGTAAGTTCTTGCATTTATTTTTATTAAATCACACTTTGCAGCATGCCCTGCCTTCATCCACACCTCCACCGAATCATTACAATCATAAATGTGTTGCTTTAATGGATTTCTTACATTTAGAGAGAATCCAAACAGTCTCAAAAAGTAATGATGAAATCCATCATTGGGTGAAGAGAGATTTTTATCCGCTGTGGTCTGCTGACACTTAGTGGACGTTACTGAACTGTGCAGGTGATTTATTCCAGTCTGTGTACTGCAAGTCTGCAATTCAAAAAAACTCTTTCAAAGCAATTTTACTTTGAGTCTGGAGTAATTTTTTCTGTTATCTCAGCAAAGGGAACAGAGAGAGGGGGGACATGTGGATAGAGACTACAGGCTGAGATGCTTCTTGGAGTTTCTGATGCTCAACCAGTTGACATTCCTACCTGACATTCCTATGAACAAGGTACATTTTTAATTTGCCTTTTATATGGGCTGGATTGGAAAAAACCTGTAAAAGATCAACAGTAAATACCATTAATAAAATGTAAGCTATACATATGATATAGTGTCTGCGTACATGGAAATAATGGGTCAAATCAAAACCACTATTGTTGGATTGGAGCTGTATAATCAAATGAAACACACTGGTGAACTCATAAGAAGATAAATATATCACCAGTGTCCACATCTACCCTGAAATAAACTCTGCCCCCCCACCCCCACCCCCGCATGACTCACAATCTGAATGAAGATGCAGCAGGAACAGTTACGCCCCGAGACAAATGAGGCAGGAATGGATGGAGTCAACATAGAGTTCTTTTAAGATTGATGCAGTTTTAGCTTATTTTGAAAGAAATGTAGAAATAATCAGGATTTTTCATTCTGGCTTGGCATAATTTCTGCAACAGCAGATTCTGTTCAGTGGTTCTGAAATGTGGGTCAACTCAAAGCAATGAGCTGTAAAAAAAAAAAAAAAAAACAAAGTCTGCTCTGAAGAATAAATGCTCAAGCAAACATTTTAGGTTTCTCATTCACAGTGAAGTTTCAGTATGGAGGCACTAGATGTGTTTTTCTATCCTTCTTTGCTTCATTCTCGTTTACTTCTTATTTCACATGCTAATTTTTACAATTAATTTTTAGTTTTGAATAATAAACAGCCCTGTGATAGACTGGCGACCTGTCCAGGGTGTACCCTGCCTCTCGCCCGTTGGCTGCTGGGATTGGCTCCAGGCGGTAGAAAATGGATGGATGAATAATAAACAAGCAGGCCAAACTTTATTTTACATGCTTAAATTTGCAACAATTTTCCCTCAACATGAATGACACATGAATCAAACAGAGAATACAAACAAAAAATACAGACAAAAGAATAAATAAATAAATTAATTCATGAAAGAAACGTTAAAAGATTAAAAAGTCAAAGACAGTTCAAATCAACCAATTACAAATTAAAATTCATGGACCTATTTTATATGAACTAAAAAAACATAAGAAATGCTAAATCTCTACATAATTCGTGTGTTTAGATTAAGAAACACTCAGAGACTGCACAAAATAAATTAAAATATTAATACAATGCAATTAAGCAAATCCAGGCTTTCCTTTCGTAATACTGGATTAATCATGTTCAGTATACAGTAGACAATCTCCCTGTCATGTCTTTAGCTGCGTTTCAGCCACGTGTTACAGTCATTTATACTCTCCCACAGCAAAGCCATTCTGTGCCTTGTAATCAAACTAGTTTGATTACATTGCATTAAATGTTATTTATGGTGCTCTTTTTCTCCTGGTGCCGTTTGCACAGACTACATACACGTCAGAGATTGTTAAATGTGGACACACAGAGATAATAACTTCATGAGCACCAGGTTGTTAAAAAACGTCAAATTAAAGTGAGAAATACATCGCCTGGAGACAAGAAGCCAAACTGTAAACGTGACTGCTTGCATGGGTTGGATTACCGTAAGTATCCTAAAAGATTGCAGGCGCATGGAGTCCATGCTTTTTTTCCCTCTGTATGTCTGCTTGTTTTCTGCAAAACAAAAAACACAAATTGGGTTTTAAAGTTACTTTTAAAAGAACGTAATAATTAATCAAGCTTCAAATAGTTGTAAATTAAAAAACTGTACAGAGATAAGCCAGCTAATCTCCATTAATACTGTTACTTAAGGATACACGGTTTATTTAAGGAATATATTTAAAAGAGCGTACATGTGTTAAAATATTGTTACGCAGATTTTGGAGAACTTCTTCACTTTGAAATATTTGAAATACTGTTTAAAAATTTTTTGACCAGTTCCATCTGAATAAATGTGTTGCAAATGTCCAGATGATTAAAAAAAAACTTTAGTGAACACATTTTAAATTGTTTCTGTGTGTCAATTGCAATGACCTCAGAGATCCCCGAGTTCTTCTGAGCTTGGGAACCATTATCATATGGATTGTCTTAATATTTATTCATACAGTTTAAATATTTCTGCTGTGAACGAGCTTAATATTGCTGTAATATCGCAAAATTGTAAAGCAGACATGACGAAGGATGTATGGAATAACAAAGAAACTTGCTTACTTGACCCCATAAGACGTTTGAGGAAACAAATCTGTGGTTTGTTTTCTTGCAGGACGTTTAAATATGGTCTTTCCAGGACAATTGCTGGTAAATCCTTACATCTGAGTATTTTGGGATGGTACCTGTTGGATTTCATCATTATGGATGTGTTAGTAGAAACATATCAACAGTCACATGGTGATCCAAATATATTTAGCTGTTTATTTGGAAAACATTCTTGTTACATGACTCCACAACTCTATTCACCAAACAATGTACAAATAAGTTGCTTTCTTTAGCAGGTTATTCACAATATGTATGAATTATTTGTCCAATGGGAAAGGATTTCCTAATTATATGCAGAAATACCTAAAAAGCATTTTGGTTTAGGTTGAGAATAAGGGTATCACCAGCACAACCTGGTCAGAGGACCTCAGAACACAGGACGGGTGCATTTGCAAAGCTTTGATAATGCAAACTGTGCATGTATAAAAGAGGTTTAAACAGGAATTTCAACCTGTTGAGAAGCCAAAGTGAAATCTTAACATATTGTTGCTGAACTGGAGATATTTCGCATCAATTTGGGATCCTGTGAAAACCATTAGTTACATTTGAGATACTGATTTTTGTTAAGCCACTGTAGCGTGAAACACAATTAAGAATATTTAACCACATCTTGCTGATAAAGCTACAAGATGTACAGCTTGAAGACACTTGTAAACCCCACCATATGCTTTCCAGGCAAGTAGAACTTAAAAACAAGTATAGACCTTCAAATTTACGAGATGCACTCGAACGCAACACAGGAAGAAAATGAACTGAAGAGGAACGTACGTGCGCGTGTTTTTGACGCTTTAAGGTAAAACCTCCAGTGGGTTTTGTACGTGGCAGCGCCTGCAACCCTTCTCTGTAATAACATCGATGTGCCAAGTGGATATTTATCCACATAACAGAGCTTGACATTCCTGGTGAAATCCTCTGGAATTAAGGTAAGGTGATATTAGCATCAGGATAGCTACCAAAGACGCTAATATTTCATATTTACACCGAGGCGTCGAGCGCGCGTGCCTTCTGAACATGCTCGGGTTGTTCAGTTATAAGTCCAACAGTTGTTTATTTTTAGGGTGTCATGGGCAAAAATGTGTGTGGAGACAGAGAAGGTGCAGTGACTTAATACCTCGTGAAGTTCGTGTGTGTTTTTGCCGTGTTTATAGCCGTTGACATCGCCGGACCACGAAGTTTCACAGCAGACATGGAGAAGAATTTGAAAGTTTGCGCGAACTTTCTGGACGAGCATCTCAGAGGATGTTTTCCAGGATTGTTTATTACATAAGCACACGCTTTAAAGTGGCGCATGGCACTTTAAAAAGAAGATTTAGCACATAAAATGTAACGTTATGCACAAATGGGAAGGAGAAGAGTTGGAAGTTTGGTAATTTCTAGAAGCACTTCGGAGTGACGTCATGGGATACCCAGCGCTGTTACCCAGCGACTGCAAACATATGACCAGAGCAGCTCGCGCAAAAACGGCGAACAAAGCTTTAAAATTTTATTCCAACAGGTTCGTCCTGATCAGAAAATGTCAAAAGATAAAAAATGTAATGGTTGAGTTTAGTATTTAGACTCTTTATATCTTCTTCAGCTCTTGTGAGCATGTTGGGAAATACGTGGTGGTAAAAAACATGAAGCAGAGTCGGTAGAATAGTCCTTACTTCAGATTATTTATCTATTCTTATAGTATCAGTACAATAATAAAAGTCAATGTTACTTAGTTTATCAAGTAAAATAGCATAGAAGAAGCAAAGGTAGAGAAATCTTTTGTCACATCTGATTTCTATTCATTTACATGAATCACAGTCAGGTTAGTTTGAAGGCCTGGAAGGAAGTGTGGGACTGATTTAGCTTCTTCCTCTACATGAAGCATAGTCAGATTATTTCTATGCCAAAAGAGATCATATAGGAAGTATTAAAGCTCTTGTCTACATGGCTGCTTTTTGGGTGGTTCTCAGGAGAAAGAGGCTCCAGAGTATGTTTTATCCTCTTTAAACTACGGTAAAAACCAGCAAGTGAAAAAGATACGAATGGGTTTACATCTTAAAATGTTAGCAGATTAATTTTCTATTAGTCAGACTGACAATCAGCTTGTTCAAAAGCTTCAAAAAGCTTCAAAAGAACAGCCGCGAGCTTTGTTCTGTCTTTACAAACAGCTTATAGTGTCTCTGAGCGCACTGCTCTGCTATAAAAGGTTTGTGGAGTGCACATGAATTAATGGAAGGGATTGAATAGGTATGATGCCTTAAAGACATCAGTAGACATTAGAGTGACATACACACTATTTGCAGCAATATTATTATAATAAAAACGCCTCTCTGTCTCTGCAACAGCATCCACTTCTTGTGCTAAAATAAATGGCAGTAACCTGGTAAAGTTTTATTACAAATACTGAAGTAATTTGTACTCGTCCCTCATGGACATGCTACTTACTACTAGAGCTTCTAGAGAGGCATGACATGTTTACATACACATGCATGTAAAAATCAGCGTTTGTCTTCTCAAATTCTTTTGGTTTTGTAAACCAACGTGAGGTTTTAGTGTGTTTTTAGAGTCTCAGTGTGAACTCTAAGAGAAAAGATTAGGGCTTCGCAACGCCGCAGTTTGGTAATAAATGATTGTCTGACTTTCATTAATATGTGCTGCTGGCTCAAAGTTTAACCAAGTTATTTAACGTGACGTTTTTGCTGTCTTTTGTCCAGTTAGCGGGTTGGTTTTGCTTTGTTTGGGGAAGTGCTCTCCCTTTTTTTGTAGCAGAAGGAGGAAAAGTTGAAAGTTAACTGGAAACGTCTGCTCTTCTCTTGTGGAAGTGAAACGACATAAAAATGTTTGTTAGTTCTGTTTAAACCATGAACGGATTTGCTTTTAGTAAAATTCATGGTCACTACTGATTAATTCATCCGAATGCATCTGCTGTTTAACAGCATGTAGGTGGAAACTGATGTAATTAAGGAGAGTTTTGTTTTGCAGAAGAAACTGAAACACAGCTGCAAGGACAAGTCCAAATCCGACATCGTTTTAATGATACGAAGAGAGTTCAGTCTGACTGACAGCCAGGGAATCGCCTCAGCATGTTCAGTCTGAAGGAACATGCGCGTTATCTGGTGCATCTCACACATGCATAACATGCATAACTGCACATGCAGCAGGATTTTGTATATTACTGATTACCATCAATCGGGAGGATATCTGTTCAGCATCAACATTGGCTCTCCTCTTTCTGAGCTGGAACTGGCATGCAGCATGTGTTCTCTGTCGACACAGATGGATCTTTGCATTGTCCTGGAATTTGATCTTTGCGAGACATAAAAACGCAGAGAGTGCAAAGTTGTATTTCAAAGCCTTATGACAGTTTTAGCGAGTAAGCAAAATGGTTAGTTCTGTATTCTTGTATCGGAGACACTAATCACCCTGTGTTCTTCCTCTTTCTTTTGTTTTCATTCAAATCTTTTTGAAACTATTTAACTTTGTGTAGCAGATGTCCTGGAAAAACTCTAAGAAAAGTGACATTAGCAAGCAGAAACCCATTTCTATAAAATGCTGACGGCATCAGTGTTGGGTTAGTCTTTCTGTGGTCGTCAGGACAACTCTGCCTGTCTGATTGTCACCAACTTTTGTTTTGGTAACTTTTTTTTTTTTATTATTTTGTCTTAAAATATTGTGGCGGAAAAGTTTCCTAAAGGGCTCTATCACTGTTTTTGGTCTTAATAAAACAAATTCTGTCCCTCAAAATGAAAAAAATAAGATAAAATGAGATATCAGTGTCAACTAGGAGGGATAAGAGAAGACAGCTGCTGCGTGGTGGATCCAGGCTCTACCGATGTTTAAAAGTTTACTTTTGGAAGAAACATTTGCTCCCCATTGCAGTCTTTGGATCCTGACTGCTTTGCCAGAGTTTGTTGCTTCTGGATCTTATCTCTCTCATTACGCCACACCTACATGTTAAAAAGTAAGAGGAGAAAATCTGAGATCCTCTATGTTGCTCAGAGCGATTTTAGAAACAGAACATCAAAGTTACAACCTATTCCTTTTCTGCTGACCTTTTTTTTTTTTTTTTTACCTTTTTTACTATTAAATCTTCAGTAAATCAGCTTCTATGCAGGTGTAAAACATGGAAAGATATTTTTAATTATATAAATTATGTTGAAAATCTAGGTGGGGTTTCAACAGTTTAAATATAGACACCCACATCTGCCCAGCTGTTTTCCCTCCTCCCTCTGCTATTCACCACAAAATGAAGAAGTTGGAGACATGGTTCAGGACTACAGAAACATTTGGGTTGTAAATGAAACAAGCTACTTGTTCAGGAATGTGAATAAAGTGTGACATTGTCTGTTTAAGTTGAGCATTTTTTTGTGTATAAAATAAAAAAGGAAGAGATTTTGTAATTTAAATAGGAGTTAAGGTTCGAACTGGTGGAAGATAAACACCTCAAGCTAAACTGCTACTGGCAGAAGGACGTTACATGAGAGGACAGTTATAAGGAGCACGTACCTATAACCGCAGTGAGTCTGTAGCACTTTGTTCTGCCGTCTGTCTTTCTGAATAACATAAATTTAGGCTAAAATTCTTACGTAAAAGAATGTTGAATCTACTCTGAACCTGTTGTGGAGATTTGATTCAGAACAAATGTGCAGAAATAAACATTTTTCTGTTAACAGCGCTTTATAAAATAGCTTCATTAAATAGCACATTTAATTTTGGTCCAGTTATGCTATAAATGTTTACTTCATTATAAACGCTGACCTGCATACTCACACCGATATGGTGCATTCCAGCGTAATAA
>JBAMHX010030326.1:0-10459 GCA_037177515.1 Pseudomugil tenellus
GATCTTTATTCACATCTAAAATAAGCCAGATGTAGATGCAGCCAATGATAACATTAAAGAGTGTAAATTCAGATCATTTGAAGGAATGGGTGAGTTAATGGTTTAACCAGGCCCCATGTTGTGTGAATTATATCCAGGGATTCTTTTAGCACATCAGCTTGTTATTTAGAACAGATTTACACACAGTTCGTTAAAAAACCAATGAAAGAAACATTATTTATATTTATACAAATTATACACATTGCATAAAAAATCAAAGATGGAAAGTATGGCTCGCTCCTCTTACCCATCCACTGAAATTAAAACTCCTTTCTGGTCTCCATTTCTGTAACTGTCAGATTAAATTATTTTGACCATGATACAAAACGAGAGGCAACCAGTTAACCCCAGTAGACAAGCCTGTCAGAGTTGACCTCACAAGAGATGCAATATTATGCAATGTGTTGAAGAACCTCCTGCAAATCCAACAGCAGATGTTGTTTGGTCAAAGTTCTGACCGCTTGCAAATAATAAATGAGAAGTCTTTATTGGCCATAAAAAAACAACAGTCCATTGCAGGCTAATCAAATGGTTTGGACTAAAGAGCTGCTATTTAGACACTCTGCACTGCTTAGATGATTTAATTCCATCATTAATTAATTACATGATGCAAAGTACAGATATTTTTGTTATCTCTGCATGTTCCACTCACAGTTATGCCAAAGAGCACTTAACAATTTCATGATTAGTTTAATTGTGTTTCCAACGGCAAGAAAGGCATCAAATACCACCTGGAGTGTAAAAATATCACAATGTCGATGGTTTGAGAACATTTGAATAAAAAATAAGTTTTGTTTGTAAAGGTGGAACCCAGAACCAGATGACATGGACACAGCCCCGCTCCCGTCTGTCCAGGTTCAGCCTGTAAATGATGAAGAGTCTGTACAGCTGCTGCTTTGATGTATTAACCACACCTGTCTGAGTTCTGAAACTAAAAGTTGGGCCAAATTGTTTCAAACTCCAACAGAGCAACTGTGTTTACTTTAACTGGGAGATAAAAGCTGTTGCACTGGTAGATACTGGTGGCAATAAAAAACGGGCAGGGGGAAACTGAATAACTGCATTTTTCTGTTCATTTCACTTTTCCTTATCCCTGCACCATAGAAACAGCATGGTTCCTCCATCTGTTTTTTAAAGTACTAGCTGGAACACACACATGCAAACAACACAATGTAACTCCAAATCATCCACACTTCTGTAAAATCAAACTGTCCGCTTAGGAAGCAACACTGATTGACAATCAATTCCACGTGCTGTTGTGCAAATGGAACACACAAGAGGTGAAAATTATAAACAATTGGCAAGACAGATCCAATAAAATGGTTCTGCAGGTGGTGACCACGGACCACTTCTCGGTTCTGATTCTGGCTGATGTTTTGTCACTTTTGAATGCTGGTGGTGTTTTCACTGGTGGTGGTGTTGTAGGAAGGTCATACAGTTACGCAGAGGCCACCCACACACTGAGCCTCATTTTGACTTGTTTAAAGGACATTACATGAAAGTTGGGTCAGCCTGTAGTTTCTCCACTTTTATTTTGTCCAAATCCAGACCTCGATGGGTCGATACATTTGATTTTCATTGATAATTTTTGTGATTTTTGTTGTCAGCACATTTAACTATGGAAAGAACAACGTATTTAATATAAATAATTAATTCATTCAAATCTAGATGTTACTTTAGTGCTCCCTTTTATTTTGTTTGAGCAGTATATGTATTTTATATATATATTAAAAAAGCATGCAGATTAAAAAGAAGTGCAGATTAAAACCTAACGATAATGATTACCTTCACACAGGCTTCTGCTCAACATTTCCTTTATTCCCTACTTAAACATTGAAAGAACGTCACACAGCTGCTTGTTTTTTTCCTGGGAAACATTGCCACCTTGTGGTAGAATATTACTATTACAAGCACATTTCACAGTTATTTATCTTGTTCTTTGCAAAATGTCATCTTATGAACTATCTCGTGGTCCTGAAGCTGATTTCACTCATATTCATATTTAGGCTTAAATGTGAATCATCATTGTTACTAACAACATTAACTGTATGTGTAAATGTAAGTGCCTCAGTAAGTGCTAATACTTTTATTTAATCTGTATGTTAACAAGTGATGTCAGTAAAGTTGAGGTGTACTGCACAATAGCATCAGAAAAACAGAAAGATGAAAGAAATATAAGCAGAGACAAGGGAGGGAAAATTATTCTACATATACATGTATTTATATAACACAATGTGCTGCTTCGCATAACAAAGAGAGACGACTGAGTGACAAACATACTGGGTTGTTGGAATGCTGAGATGCTGGGTTGCTGGGATTGCTTGGATTTCTGGGATTAATGGAGTTGCTGGGATGCTGGAATCGTGGGATTGATGAGATTGCTGGGTTTCTGGGATGCTGGGATACTGGGATGCTGGAATATTGGGTTGCTGGGAAACTGGGTTGTTGGGATGCTGAGATGCTGGGATGCCGGGTTGCTGGGATACTAGGTTGCTGGGATGCCGGGATATTGGGTTGCTAGGAAACTGAGTTGCTGGGATGCTGGGATACTAGGGTTGTTGGGATGTTGAGATGCTGGGATGCTGGGTTGCAGGGATAGCTGGGATTAATGGGGATGCTAAGACACTGGATTGTTGGGATAATGGAATAGTAGGTTTGCTGGGAATGCTGGGATTTCTGGGATACCGATACTGGGTTGCTGGGAAACTGGGTTATTGGGATGCTGAGAGGCTGGGATGCCAGATTGCTGGGATACTAGGCTGCTGGGATGCCGATACTGGGTTGCTGGGAAACTGGGTTGTTGGGATGCTGGGATGCTGGGATGCTTGGATACTGGGTTACTGTGATGCTGGGATACTGGGATTCTGAGTTGCTGGGTTTCTGGGAAGTTGGGATTGCTGGGATGCTGGGATTGCTTGGATTGCTGGGATTAATGGGGATGCTAAGACACTGGATTGTTGGGATAATGGAATAGTAGGTTTGCTGGGAATGCTGGGATTGCTGGGTTTTTGGGATGCTTGTATTGCTGGGATACTGGGTTGTTGGGATGCTGGGTTGTTGGGAAACTGGGATATGGGTTGCTGGGAAACTGGGTTATTGGGATGCTGAGAGGCTGGGATACTGAGTTGCTGGGATGCTGGGATACTGGGATGCTGGGATATTGGGTTGATGGGAAACTGGGTTGTTGGGATGCTGAGATGCTGTGATGCTGGGAAATGGGGTTGCTGGGAAAGTGAGTTGTTGGGATATTGGGATACTGGGTTGCTGGGAAACTGGGTTAGTGGGATGCTGAGAGGCTGGGATGCCGGGTTGCCGGAATGCGAGGTTGCTGGGTTGCTGGGATGCTGGAATACTGGGATGCTTGGATTGCTTGGATTAATGGGGTTGCTGGAATGTGAGGTTGCTGGGATGCTGGGGTTGCTGGGATTAGGGATGGGCGTTTGATTAAAGTGTCTTAATTAATCATCATTAAAATTAACAATCGATTAATCATTTATATTTTGTTTAAAATTCAGTGTTCATGGGGTATATAAAAATGTTGTGATGCACAATATGATGACGTCACATGCGCAACACTTGTTTACAACATGGATGCCCTCAAAACTCTGTTAGCTTTATCTTTTCTCTAGGCGTTTAGTGTTTATTATTACACGCACAAATAATACTGCACATAGATGTCCTCCGTCCTCCCGGAGGAATCGCCGGTTAATGTCCTCACATAAAAGGACTACTGTCTACTGTCATGCGATCGCGGGTCGATGTTGTCATAAAAGTTGCTGCACACTGTAGCTACTACTGAGCTGATGAGGGTAGAGTACAAAAAAGGTTTGATATAGTTATAAATGTGCTTCACAGCGAGCTTCTGCGGATAGATGTGGATGAAGTTTTATATAAAAAAAGAGGCGGTGTGGATGCGTTTTCTAGCCGGAAGGGGTAAGATAAACGGTTTTACAAAAACCCGGCTAGTGTTCAGGAAGTAGCAGAGCTTTGGATAAAGCCAAATGACACAAACCTTCCCAATGAACTTGCAGGTCAGTTGGGTAATTGTTTCTGTCCGCTGTGCATCAAAGCTCCTCCGTGCGAACACAGAGTTGATGCTACGTTGAGACAGAGTGCTGGAGGCGTCGCCACTAACCTGGTCGGATATGTGTTGTTCAAGCGGTACATCGTTTGCATTGTGGATGCTTTCTACTTAAACTAGGGATGGGCATTCGATTAAATTGTCTTAATTGATCATGACAAAAATTAACAATCGATTATCATTAATCGTTTATATTAAAATCCAGTGTTCATGGGTTAAATTAAAATGCAGTGAAAATTGAAATACACAGTGCGTTTCAACATTGAGATCTTTATTACTAGATGAACAACTCTTGTGGGAGTTAAACAGGATTAATTTAACAGTTACACTTGAAAATATGTGCTTTTAAGCAGTAAGAGGATGACAGGGAGCTGAACTTACCAAACAATGACATAGGCTCATTAACACAATGTAATAGAAAAATAACCAGCAACTCACATAACTTCAGCACCAGTCTACTGATTTTTGTTGAGATGAGCATGTTAACATGCTCTAGGATCAGACGCGAACGCAACCTGGTGACCGTCAGTCCAGCCGTAGAAAATGCTTTCACATTGAAAATGCTTTCACATTTGTTTCACATTTGCAGTCATTTTCTGTGCAGGTGTGAGAAAGCCCAGGTGCTTGTGACGAGGGTCTAGCATTGAGGAGATCATGGGGGCGGATAACACAAACTCATCAGACTCAACCTGTAAATGATGACGGAAATCAATTAGAAAAATCTATATCTAAATAGGCAACATGACGCAGGTAAGAGACACATGTGCAATCAAACCTTACATTCATTCGCTTGATGAGGGAGGCCCGTACTTCAGCTTTGAACTCGATTACTCTGGGCCCGTCTTCTTCACGGCGCAGGAGGTGGATATTAATGAGACCAAAGGTGATGGGATAACAGTTGGAGATGGAAACGTCTTTCTCAGCAGACATAACCGTGGTGGCACATTTAAGAGCTGACAGCACAGGCTGTGTCTCTTCCATGATCTGCCAGTACTCATCCTTTAACTCCAGAATCCTGGCATCTTGAATTCTGGTCACAGTTCGGTCCGACAGCACAGCAGCAATAGCCCACCGCTGCTCCACCAGCCGATCAAACACAAACGGAGTTCCACCGAGTTTTGCACGACTGGATAAGCCGGTGAATCGGGAGACCCATTTGCTCCTGTTTCCTTTGTAGTGTAGTGGTTGCTGCAGTGCTGTGATTGAAGTGGCTAAGAAGTTTACTAGCCGCTGATATTGCCCGATGCAGATATAGTGAAAATCCGTCATTTATAGCCAACTGGAGTGCGTGCGCAAAGCAGGCAACTGAAGTCTAGTTCACTCTGTTGGGATTGTTGGCAGCGACAATATTGGCTGCGTTGTCATGAACGCATGCGATAACCCGACCTTCAAGTCCCCATTCCTCTACAGCTGCATTCATTTTTTCAGCAAGGTGATCAGCTGCATGCCGGCATGGCAGGCTTTCTGTAAGGAGGACTGCCAAGTTCATTTCAAGTGATGGTGATGTAGCTTTCCGCTGTTAAAGCGGTCCAACAGTCGGTTGTTAGAGCAACTCTTTCAGCGGTGCTCAGTTTCTCAAACAGCTTCTGCTTCCGCTCTTCGTAGTGCGTTTCCACCAGTTTGGTGATGGTATGTCGTGACGGAATGTGATATGCCGGTTCCAATAAGTTTATCAGTTGTCGAAAACCTTCGCCCTTAACAACACTTAAGGGAATCATATCCATCTCGATTAACTTACAGATCCCTTGAGTAATTTTCTCTGTACGCTGTGCATCGCAGCTCCTCCGTGCTAGCACAGAGTTGATGCTAGGTTGAGTCAGAGTGCTGAAGGCGCCGCCACTAACCTGGGTTGGATGTATGTTGTTCAAGTGGTACATCATTTGCGTTGTGGACGACTTGTACTTGAATGCAGCTTTGCAGTGCTGACAGTAAACAGAATCATTTTTTAAATTAAAGTGGTCCCACACCATGCTTCGCCGTGACCTCTTCATTATCGGACTACTTTTGAAATACAGAAACTCGCAGTAAACTGAGCAGGCTGGTGGAGTTATTTTTAAAACACTGCCCTCATGTGGTAAAGAGTTGCATTATTTCAACATAGGAAAAAATCCATTGCATTCCATCAAGACTGACTACTTAACAGGACTGGCTTTAGTTTCATCGATTTAGAAAAAATGTCATCGACTAACGATCGATTAATCAATAATCGATTAATTATGCCCATCCCTAGCTGGGATACTGAGTTGTTGGGATGCCGGGATGCTGGGTTGCTGGGATGCTGGGATACTGTATTGCCGGAAAACTGGTTTGTTGGGATGCATAGATGCTGGGATACTGGGTTGCTGGGTTTCTGGGAAGCTAGGATTGCTGGGTTGTTGGGATGCTAGAATAGTTGGATTGCTGGGAATGCTATGATTGCTGGGTTTTTGGGATGCTTTGATTGCTGGGATGCTTGGATGCGGGAAAACTTGGTTGCTGGGATGCTGGGATATTGGGTTGCTGGGATACTGGGTTGTTGGGATGCTGAGATGCTGGGTTGCAGGGAAACTGGGATTCTGGGATACTGGATTACTGGGATGCTGGGAAACTGGAATGCTGGGTTGCTGGGAAAGTGGGTTGTTGAGATGGTAAGATGCTGGGTTGCATGGAAACTGGGATACTGGGATACTGGGTTGCTGGGAAATTAGGTTTTTGGGATGCTGAGATCCTGGGGTGCCCGGTCGCTGGGAATTTCGGTTGTTGGGATGCTGGGATACTGGGTTGCTGGGAAACTGGGTTGATCGGATGCTGAGATCCTGGGGTGCCGGGTAGCTGGAAAATTGGGTTGTTGCGATGCTGGGATACTGGGTTGCTGGGATGCTGGGTTGTTGGGATGCTGAGATAATGGGAAATTAGGTTGCTGGGATGCTGGAATACTAGGTTGCTGGGAAACTGGGTTGTTGGGATGCGGAGATGGTGGGATGCTGGGTTTCTGGGAAGATGGAATTCCCGGGATGCTTGGATAGCTTGGTTTAAAGGGATTGCTGGGATTGCTTGGATTGCTGAGATTAATGGAGTTACTGGGATGCTCAGATACTGGGTTGCTGGGATAGTGGAATAGTGGGATTGCTGTGAATGCTGGGATTGCTGGGTTTCTGGGATGCTTGGATTGCTGGGATTAATGAGGTTGCTGGAATGTGAGGTTTCTGGGATGATGGGATACTGGGTTTCTGAGATACTGTGTTGTTGGGATACTGGGATGCTGGGTTGCTGGGAAACTGGGATGCTGGGATTGCTTGGATCAATGGGATTGCTGGGATGCGGGCATTGTTTGGATTGCTGGGATTAATGGGGTTGCTGGGATGCTCAGATACTGGGTTGTTGGGCTAATGGAATAGTAGGATTGCTGGGAATGCTGGGATACTGGGTTGCTGGGATACTGGATTGCTGGGATGCTGGGTCGCTGGGAAAGTGGGTTGTTGGGATGCTGAGATGCTGGGAATAATGGGGTTGCTGGGATTGCTGGGATACTGGTTACTGCGATGCTGAGAGTATGGGATGCTGAGATGATGGATTGCTGGGTTTTTGGGATGCTGGTCAGTGCTTTTTCCAACCTGGGGCTGGGGGAGATTGACACTGGGGTATAATCTTTCAGTTCATGCGTGGGCTCTATCCAGGTACTCTGGCTTCCTCCCACTATCCAAAGACATGCATGGTTAACTGGTTCCTCTAGAATCTCCCAATAAGTGAATGTGACTTTGAATTTTTCTCTATCTTGGCCCCTGAGATAGACTAATGACCTGTCTGGGATGTCCTGTCTTTTCACCTTCTGGGATAGACTCAAGCCTCTCTGCAACGCTCAACTGGACTAAGCAGTGTAAAAAATGGATGAATAATAATAATTAGCATTCTTGTACAATTACTTTTAAAGCATCTTTCTGGTGCTTCATATTAATCTACTTTCATTACTGCTTTAATATGCTGATAAGATTCCGTCCACAATCGAAAATCAGGATAAAATAAGTACAAACAACTTGGAGATACAGATGTTACTTGTTGTTCATTTATGGGAGCATGATTAACAAACACAACCTCAGTCTCGCTGAGCTTTCATTCTCCACACGGCTAATTTGCCTACTTGTCCAGGTGACTTTTAATTGCTAAATCTATTCAAGTCAAATTCACTTCGCTAAACTATACAGTTTCCCAAATCAGAATCAGAGTAAATCTGCAGGACAGCAGACCCCAGGGACACTCCTGAGCTAGACACATTTAAGTATGAATATCTTTATATTTTTAAGAACAAAATCCATCATTCGTGTAAAGTTTTAACCATTTACAATAAAATATACAGTTTGTTGATTTAACCGTTTGGAATATTTATACATTTTCTAAAAACAAAAAAGAAAAGAAAAAAGCATAATGGTGTTTCACCTATTTTTAGTCTCTTTTACAGATTGATTTTATTTTTTATTAATTATCTTATTAGATCTATCTAATAATCTATCTATTTTATATAAACATATAATAAAAATTTTCTATTTTTATTCAAGAATCATCAAATGATTTATTCAATAGTTAACATATATAAAATATTTTTTCTAAAATTATATACAGGAAACATTTTTATATCACTACATTATTTTTCTTTTAAATGTGTTTTACAAATTTTATTTCAATATAACTCACTATAACTATAAATAAAACCCCCAATGGATTTCCAAGATCCCAAAACATTTTGTCACAGTGAAAATCTAGACGTTCATATTATGACCAGAATTTCAAGATGCAAAACTCATTTCAGTGCATACGAGTAAATTTCCACATATGTGCAGTTATCATGACCAAATGACAGAAAAGGCATCATCCAGGTGCCCTTTATGAATTACTGCACATTTAACTGGTCTGGAAATATCCACCGATCATTTATTTACATTTTGGGTTGAAGGTTCATCCTCAGACTGTTGATGAATACAAATCACCAGCACCCAACTTGACTTACAGCAGTTCAACTGCACTTATCTATGATGTCCTCTACTGTTTGATTTTGTGCTTTTGTTGTTTTTATTCTCAGATATAAGTCCCTTTGGAGAAAAGTGTCTGCTAAATGACTGTAATGTAATAAAATGAAATTAAATGAATAAAGAATACTTTATTAATCCCAGAGGGAAATTCAAATACTGTAGTCATTTGGTTCAGCTGATTGGGGTTTTTCAGGCACTGGAACAAGGCAGGATGTTTTCCACATCACTGGTATTCTTTTCTGATTCAGATTGGTGTTGATCTGGTGCTGACACCAGGAGATGTGGAGGGAGATGAGATTGTGTTCAGGTCCTTGACTGAGCTACAGGGTGACAGAGTGATGTGACAGGACAGCTGTAGGCTCATGGAGCTAGAATGTAGCTCATTACAGCTAGCAGTTCCATGTCTCTTGTACAGATCTTCTCTTAAACAGGATGACATCAACACTGGTTGACCAGTACTGCAACTCCTCCTCCCTTTACTTTTCTGCTGAGTTGCGGTCTGCAACGGACCGTCTTGAAGACGTGTACAGACGCATTACAGTCTGGGATATCTTCAGTTAGCACCGTGAGCTTGTCAGTTTTGTTAGCAAGCGAGCTAACGTTATTAATCACAACAGTTAGAAGAAATGGTTTAAATCTCGTTTTCTCTCTGCCTTACTCCTGCACTGCGTCCTCTTCTCTTTCTTTTCATGCCCATTGAGATTAGAAGTGTTATTCCACTGATAATCTTAATTTTAGAGAGCATTATCTATTGATCTTGGTGGTAAATAAGTCTCATTTCCATGGAGACTCACCACAAGTCTTAAAAGAGCAGAAAAAATATGCGGAAAAACTCTTGTATATAACTTACCAGTGTCAGATGTCCTCTTGGAAACTCCAAATTGACAGCTTATGTCTTAAAAAAAAGATACCTATCCACCACTTTCTTGGCAGACCCCGTTCCCATAATCCATTCCGTGAAATTATGGCAAAATTTGTTTCGCTCTTCCGGTTACATTGACAATAATGATAAAGTAGTGAAAAAAATAAATAAAAGATACCTCATGAACTAACCTGTATTAATAATCAGAGCACTTACAGGCTTTTTGTGCTGCAGGTGGAAGCAGGTGTCATGCTAACTAGTTAGCCTTTGCCTCTAATTTGCTGGTGACCATTCGTTGCTCAGATATATTTTTCAATCTGGATGCAGTTCTGTCGGTTCATGATCAACGTATTAATAAGAGCAGAAGAAGATCCTATTGGTGGGTGTTTTAACTTCGGTGCTGCGACTCATTGTTGTGAAATCACCTCATCTCTCTGCATCATCTTGCGAGTGACTTTATGGTCGTAACATGCT
>JBAMHX010030327.1:0-10457 GCA_037177515.1 Pseudomugil tenellus
GCCTTATAGTCAGACCTTTCAGCTAGACATTAATTAAGAGCAAGGTAATTAAGCTAATACATGAATTTCCTCTACAGGTCTTCCAATTGTGGGATCACTCTTTTCAAGTTTGGGTCCAGCACAACCAAGTAGAACAATTGACAATATTGCTTAAATTTATCAGAGATTTTATTCTTAACTTCATTTTAACACATTAACAACAAAGTTTGTAACAGCTGTCACAGTTTCATCTGCTGTCCTCACATAAAAGGTATGGAGCCATGCAAACCAGGACAACCAGAAAGTCCCACAGCTGTACACTTAGGCAGTGAGGTTGCTGTACAGTGCCACTACACTTTGCATTGCTGCACTGATCACGCCAACTTCCCAAGCTGACCATATGATCCTTGTTTCTGAGCTCCCATGATTTATTATTCATTACAAAATTCCCTATTTATACACTGTGCCTGCAGTAGCTATGTTTACTCAGTGGGTATATATGGACTTCTGCACTTTACTGTCACTTAGTTTTATATAATGTACTATGCAGTGTTGAGATACGCCAACAACATTTCCTTGTTATTTATATGAAAATGACAATAAAAGCAGCTGAATTTTAAGTTAACTAAGTTGAAATTATGAAAAGTAATGAAGGAAAGTTAAATGAAGATTGTGACATTGTTTTTGAATCGTGGTTCAAAATAACAATTTAACAATTGTCCAAGGCAGTTGCTGCAATCAGAAATTTTCTGTAACTCTTAATCAGACTTCTGCATGTCTGCAGATACTCTGCTGCTCTAATTTATCCGGGACAGTTATGTTTCTTTTAAATAATCATTTTCAATTCAGTTAAACCTAAAAGCAATAAATAAATCATATTTTAGCACATTTTTATTCCTTATCACTTTTTTCTAGTCATTTAAGTGACTATTAGGAATTAGGCCTTTTTCTGTAATGGAAAAGAACAGCTAAGTGTGCCGTCACAGTGGTAAACCCAATTCATTGAAAGCATGTTATCTTCCTAAATTCTGAAGATTCTGAATGTTTTCCAGCCTCAGATTTAGAGAATGCAACAGGATGAAACATGCAATATTTTATACAATTAGTGGATGTTATCTGGGTGGTTGTGATTTAAGAACCACAACACTGCAATTGCAATTTAGAAATAGGTGGTTGATGGAAGTCCTTTACTTTCAATTAATTTGCTGTTTAAAATTTTTCTCTAAAGCCTGATTATGTCAGAACCCATCTAGTGATGTGCTTTGTGAATTCAAACAACCGAGTAGTGCTCTTTGACGCCTTAATGTTTAAGTGCATTATTACCATTACCGAAGCCGATGAGAGTCACAAATGTGAAAATGTCAACATATAACATATATCAACAAGTTCAAGTGTTCCGTCGGTGATTAGATAGAGAACAAAGAAGCCGACGGTGGCCTGCTGGTTAACAGCAACTGAAAGCTGTTGTAACAGAGCTTTATTACTGTAGGCTACCTAACAAATTAGCCATCTCTGTCATTTTATTTTAGCAGGTAACTTTATATTATCCTACTAGTGAATGATGAAGTAATTGCTGGACCCATTCCTGCTTCTAAGATATCACCAAAAAAAACTTCACTGTTAGACTGAATTAGCTTACCTGTCCAGCAGAAAGCTACAACCTCCACATCAGGTTTGATGCTCCTCTCCCTTATGACTTGTCTCCATCTGGTAAACACTACACCAATGTAGACTCATGTTTTATCCCGATTAATTTTCTTCCCTCTCACTGGGCAAATATTATGGATGTTCCTCCATTTAAATGGAAAACAGCAAATTGAATGGTTCATGTTCACCCTCCTTGTTTCTCATCCCCGGCCATTCCCGGAGATTCACAGCTAAAAGGCTAACAAGCCTGAACCCTTTCAAGTACCAGATGGCGATGCAACATGGCAGCCTTCAGCTGGGTGTGCCACCACCTATGTATTTATAAACAACTATGCTTACACTTAAGTAAAATACATATTGCTTTCTATGAAAGCAATACTTGACTTTAGTTAATAAAGAGCCAAGTAAGTTACACACTGTAAAAATACTTATTAAATTTTCTTAAAACAGTAATATAATGTAAATAGTTTTTGTGTTTTTATGTATCTCTTTTCTTTCACTCCATTTACATCAAGGGTCATTGAACATCGTGCAGTGAGCATGTCTAATCCCATGCTGCATAGACATTTTACCACCTCTTTGCCCCATTGTGTAGAACTTTTCCACATCTGTCACAGACGTTATTGTCCCAGATTTGTTTTGCTATCTGGGGAATGCTCGGCAATGCCAGTGTGATCCACTTATGAAGAGAAAATAATTATCTTCAAGATTCTTGCTGAAGACTTGAAGATTTGAAATGATTTATTTACACATACAAAGGGTGTGCAGCATTGTGTCAAAGTCACAAAAGTACAAAAAAATGTATATGTTTATATTTATATCCATATTTGACTTTGGATGCGATCACTGCCAGATCATCTGGGGAACTCTGATTGGGCAGGTAATGAAAATGTTAACATTCTCTAAAACATTTCCTTTAGTTTTTGTTTTTATACTGCATTTTACTGAATCGGACCAACTTGTTACAACAGTTGCGTGCTAGTAACAGTAAGGCAAAGCAAGTTTATTTGTATAGCACCTTTCATGTACATAATTCAAAATGCTTTACATAAAAACATCAAAAGCATTACAGATCCTGAAATTGAAATAAAAAAGAGAATAAAAACAGAGCAAGAAACATGATAAAAATCATAAATTAGCTTAATTATTAAAAAGAAAGTTTTTAACCTGGATAAAAGTGTCAACATGTAGTGAAAGTTTTATCTCTACAGGCAGTTTGTTCCACTTGTTTGCAGCAAAACAGCTCTCCATGTTTAGTGTGGACTCTGGTCTGGAGTAATTGACCTGAGTCTTTGGATCTAAGAGCTCTGCTTGGTTTATATTTTATAAACATATCACAGATGTATTCTGGTCCTAAACCGTTCTGGGATTTATAAACAATCAGCAGGGTTTTAAAATCTATTCTGTGACTGACTGGAAACCAGTATAAAGATTTTAAAACTGTAGTGATGTATTCAGATCTTTTAGTCCTAGTTAAAGCTCTAGCAGCAGCATTCTGGATAAGCTGGAGATGTTTTATTTTCTTTTTGGAAAGTCCTGTTAAAAGTCCATTACAGAAATCCAGTCTACTGGAGATGAAAGCATGGAGGAGTTTTTACTAGTCTTACTTGGAGACTAAACCTTTATTTCCGTTGATGAGTTGGTAAAATGCATTCCTAGTCACAGCTTTGATGTGGCTGCTGAAAGTCAGATCTGAGTCTATCACCACTCCAAGGTTATAGACTTCTTTAGGTAGTTTACAAATCAGAACCTGATTCTCAAGTACTGCCAAAAAAACCACTGACCTTAAAAAAAGCAACGAGAAAGAAAAAATGCTGTCTCATGCACTGGCTATGACCAAAAGAATGGACCAATCAACATCAGTCTTATAAATCTTTCAAAGACGTACCAAAAAAACACCTGCAACAAATAATAATAGTGATGAAGATGATATTTTTTTATTAAAGTAATACAAATTAGAGACGGACATGAGACAAGTCAAAATAAATAAATTGATGCAGTGCAGGTAGGATGATGTAATGAAAAGGTCTGAATGAAAAGTCCAGTTGTGCTTTTAAGGTTAGCTAAACTACCCTATAACCCTATAAAGCCAAATGTATGTTTGATACATACAGTTTATAAAAGATTTTCCATCACTTTATGGTAGAATCTTTACTCAAAACCCTGTTGTTCACCGTATAGACTGGTCTCCTACCCCCTGGTGAACACCAGAAAGCAGAAGACTACACAACTATAATCTTGACCTATCACATGGTAATAAATAGTGAAAATACCCCCAAAATAAAAAGTACATTTTCTTTCTGAATTTGTTAAATGATCAAACAAAGATTTCAGATATTCAAGGATATGATTTTTCCATTTTTTTCTCAGGATTTCCGTTTTAAAAAAATATGTTGGGGTGCGGGTGGGGGGTTGTACTTAGCAAATGTTATAAATGTAATAAATTATTTATTAAGTTATTTAAATTTGTTTAGTGTAATAAATCATTTCCGAAGTTTCCGCCATGATTTTTACAACCCGGAACTGCCTCCTGTCGCGAAACGCGTATGTGCGCATGTGCATCAATGTACTGTTTTGCCGGGATCACACTTTCGAACATTTGGTAATGGTGATTTTGTACAATCCGTGAGTAGAACTACCAAGTCCACAGTGTTTTCTGAAGAGGGGAAAATAAAAACCTCAATGTGACCAACTTGTCCTGCCTGTAAGTTTCCATGGAAGCCATCTGAGTCATTCATAAGAAAAACAGAAATCAAAGACATCCAGTATGAAAAGTGAACATTTGCCACTGATGTATGCACTTCTATATGGTCGATTCAACGCCATTAATTCATTCTAACAGTTAATTACAGAATTAAATTTAATGAATGTTCTTTATATTATTGATGACCAAATCCTTGATAGTGAAGGAAACTGAGTTGAGTAGTAATTGATTGTACTTGGTGAATGGCAAATAACACAAGGAATAACAGAATAGGAGTATGAATCAGATTAGACTATTACTATTTTTTAAAATATATATATTTTTATTATATAGATTTATTTCCTGAATTCAATAGTTAAAAAAATTGATTGGTTTATATTATCTTTATTAGGTATTTGATTTATAATTTTTTGTAACTATATGTTCCTCCTACCTAATTTCTCAAATTTTCTCTCTTTTTTAAAATATTTTTTCATTTTATTATTTTTCTTTAGTTGCATTAGTAGTAGCATTGAGTCAGTCTGTTACCCCAGTGACAGTCTATTTATAATAATGCTATACCCTCCTAGCATGCAAGAGCCTTTGGAACTCATTCACAATTTCCTTCTTTTATGGTCTTGGCCAATCACATAACTGGCATTTAAATATAACACTTTTCTGCCCAGCTTTTTTAGGTTGGGCTTTAAAGGGTTAATATAGGATTTTCCATTAGTACCTGCTCTCCCCGGATTTCCTCGGCTCTACCAGGCTTCAGGGTATTTCCGCTTTAGATATTGCATATCGAGAAATATGTTTTGCAGTACTTCTTTCTTGAGGTGCCAAGTGTGGAGAATCTGGCTTAAATCGTGACTACAGGCTGGAGTAGTGATCAGCCTGTAGCTTTAGTATAAATAGTGATCCGGGTGGCCCGAATTATAGTGGAAAGCCAGTAGAGTCTAGTATAGATGAGCTGATTGGGTACAGTAGGTACTAATGGAAAAACTCCCATTAGCGTTACCAACAATCTATTTTCCCTATCACGTAGTATGGGAATGTGAAGACATAGTTGGTCTAACTGGATCCAGACGAAAATGTTTTTTTGTTTTTTTTTTTTTGCCTGGATGGAGTGAGAATCCTGCTAACCACCACTTTCTTGGCTGACACCGTTCCCATAATCCATTTAGTAAAATTATGCCGAAATTTGTTTTGCTCTTCCAGCTACAAATTACAATAATGATAAACTAGTTCTGTTTTAAAAGGTAATACTGATTATGAAAAAACTTAATAATAACATTTTCATTACTCAAACAATGGCCAAATCTCAAAGATAAATACACGGGTCACATTTTAATAAAAAAAAAACAAATGACAGAACGGAGAGATTAGTGTCCCATCCGTCTAACTAACAGAATTGGTAGATGACAATTCAGGGCTCCGGTTGTTTAGCTCCGTTCACCGCGATCAGGATTCAAGATGTGAAAAATGTGGGTTTCTTTTGGGTGTATTGTTGCTTCCATGTCTCAGCTTCCTTTTCTGTTTCACTGAAATATTTTTAAACTTTTAAACATTTAATTTCATTAGCTTATCGATGTGACAGCTAGCTACAGCCTCCGCTGCTGCCAGCAGCTGCTTGATATTTACTTTGGCAAGCTGCCAAAAAGTCTGTGTTTCTGGCAGGGATCGAATGTAAATAGGATCCTGCAGCAGAGTATTTAAGGTTTTATAGGCATTTTTTTCCTTTTTATTAAGCTGTTGGTCCATGTTCATTTACTTCACTGCGCCATACTTCTCTCCACACGGTTCTCATGCTGTCCTCTCCAACAGCCGCTTTCTCAAAGTTACAAAACAACACATTACACTTTTATGTCTGCCCTATGGTCATCAAAATACAGTACGAAATAAAAGACACTTCATGAACTAACCTGCACAAATAATCAGAGTACTTGCAGGCTCTTTGTGCTGCGCTGCTGTCATGCTAATTAGTTAGCCTTCGCCTCTAATTTGCTGCTGATCGTTCGTAGCTCAGATATATTTCTTAATCTGGATGCAGTTCTGTCGTTTATGAACAACTAAATAATAAGAGCAGAAGAAGATCCTCTTGGTGGGTGTTTTAACTTCAGTGCTGCAACTCATTGTTGTGAAATCACCTCATCTCTCTGCATCATCTTGCGAGTGACTTTATGGTTGTAACATGCTCCATTCATAAAATCTGGAAGTTTCCTCGAGTTTTGTATGTATCCAACACAGGACAGGTTGTCCCAGAAGACATTTCCGTGAATATATCGAATTAAATCGCCCTTCTAAAATATACTGTTTTCCATGCATTTAGCGAAGACCGGAAGTGATGACCCAAACAGGGGAGAAAAGGTGTCATGGCAGCCTCCGGTGTTTTCCTCGGAAAGTGGTAGATATCACTTAAGACCTGTTTGGAACTTCTCCTGAATTTTCTGACCATTTATTGTAGAGTTATATGTAATAGTCCTATCTCACAGTGATAAGGCATCCTTCAAAGCATTCCTGTATCCTAATTGGGATCTGGATCACTCCCAACATTTAGTGGTATCTAAATTAGACCAAGACCATTTCTCAGAAACACATAATGAAAATCAGTCCAGTAGTTTTTTGTGTAAAGTTGCTAACAGACAGATAATAATAATTATAAGATAGATATACATTTTATTTGATTATAGCAAAAACATAACTAAATGTCACTTCATTGACAGAGGAGCATCTGCTGGCAAAAAATAAATAAATTTAATGAATGTCTGATTGAACAAACTGATGAATGAATTCTTTAGTATTACAGGGATGTGTTTTAATCTTTGTTTTCTGTTTGTGCACACATATTTTTACAAATAATCCATCTTATTAACTATTTAAAGTTGTCGTTTCACTTGTCTGTACATCTTCTGTTATTAATGTATATCTTAAGAACTTCAGTTGCTTGTTATAAAGCCTCCTCGGGCACTGCGGTTATTGAATCTTTTTTCCAGGGTTCATGGAAAAAATTTGCTCCAGATTGTCTCTTACATGATTATCTTAAGCCACCAATATCACACTCCCACCTTATAACATCCATCCATCTTCTACCACTTATTCCCGAACAGGGTCGCGGGGGGGGTGCTGGAGCCAATCCCAGCAGACAACGGGCAAGAGGCGGGGTACATCCTGGACAGGTTGCCAGCCCATCACAGGGCCACACATATAGATAAACAACCACAGACACTCACACCTATGGGCAATTTAGAGTCCCCAATCAGCCTGTCCCCAAGGTGCATGTCTTTGGCCTGTGGGAGGAAGCCGGAGTACCCGGAGAGAACCCACGGGGAGAACATGCAAACTCCACACAAAAAGGCCACTTCCCCAGCCAGTGATTGAACCGGCAACCTGCTTGCTGTGAGGCTACAGTGCCTACCACCTCGCCACCGTGCAGCCCACCTAATAACAATGTCAACAAAAACTGAACCTGTAAAAACTTTTTTAAAAAGTACAAATGCTTAAGCAGTGGTTATAAATTTTTTGATTCATGAGTCCCAACAGAAACATCCATTTGTGTTTGGCACTACTGTCAGAATCTACATAAACACAAAGGTTAAAGTGGTGTTTTGGTGGATTCGATTCACTGCTGTGAAAAGAATTTCAAATGAGCTTCTCTCACTTAGATAATTCCAAATTCAGATTTGAAAAAAGTAGTAACTTCACATATTTCTATTCATCAGTGGTTTTATTTTGACAGCTCTGGTAAAAATCCCACATTTGTTTGGGGATCCTTACCCCCTGTTTGAGAATCACTGAAGTAGAGTATGGGACAGAAGAGTAGGTCGGAGTACAGTAAAGTAGGGTAGAGTACAATAAAGTTGAAGCACAAACGGACAGAAAATTAACGCCGAACAGAAACTACAAATAAACAGAAAAATGTAAAACAGAAGAAATTTTGGGAGGCTCCCTGCAGGGGTCTAAATCAGGTCTTTCATGTAAAAATGAGATGTCATCCAGCACTCAGCTTGAGCTGCATCACGTGAGCTTCCCCATTCTCCATCCAAACATCAATCGAACGTCTAGGTGGTCTACTCGCGGTGCTAAAATCCTCCCACTGTTTAAACTGCTCCTTCTTCTAAACTGCTTACTTCTTCAGCTGCTCTTCCTCCTGCAATAATCTGCCAGCTGCCTATGTCCACATGTTTGAAATATAAAGTTGTTGGACGAAATTGAGAAAATAATTTTTTAAAAAGTAAGTCTCTTTATGGAATCATTCTTTATCCCCTTAATGTCTGGATTTATTTATGGGTATATGAATACAGAAAAAATCTGAAAAAAACAATTAAACTAAAATGACACTAAATATTTCATCCATTCATTTGCAATGTATCTTAATCTAATTCGGGGTTGTGGGGAAGCTGGGACCCATCCCAGCAGTTAGCAGCTGAGAGGCTGGTGCACTTGGACAGGTCACCAGTCTATTACTGGACCAACACAGAACCGAACAACTAACATTTGCAGTATAAAAAGAAATAAAACAAAAGAAAATAATCTCTGGTGCAGGGCTGCACAGTGGTGGGGTGGTTAGCACTGTAGCCTCCCAGAAAGCAGGTTGCTGGTTTGATTCCCCGTCTTGGACGCTGGCTTAAGGTCAATCTGATGTCATGATTATGTTTTGTTTTGATATTTCACTGGTTTGATGTTGCTTATTGTGGCATTATCTTTTATTATATTTATAACATTACACTTATATATTATACTTGGTTATTTATTAAATGTTAGTTATGATATTAATCTGTATTTTTTTCATTATTTTAAAGCTATTTATTTTTGCATATTTACTCACCAGTATAATTACTCAAACTCAAAGGTTATGAACGGATTCACGTGAAATTTTCAGGATATATCTAGAACAGGAAGATAAACAAGTGATTGAATTTTGGAGGTGATCCAGATCACCGACTGGATCTAGGAAGGATTTTACAGATTCTTTAACATTGGGAGATAGGCACTCATGTGATGGCAGATGACGCCTCCTACAGGCTGTTTCTATCTGCTGTTTTTCACTCTGACAAAGATAATGTGTGACTGAGCTCTGACAGATGAATGACCCTAAAATAAGCCCAAATACTAGGCTTGGTGAAGATCTGCAAAGATATTAACCTATCCAGGGTGCACCCCGCCTCTTGGTCTATGTCACCTGGAAATAGTCAATTGGACAAATTCTAGTCCTGTTTCCCTGTCATTACATAGATACTACTGAAGTTGTATCCAGGTTTTATATGGTGATGTCTTCTTCAATGTAATGTTACCATGTAATAAAACAAAAATAGGCATTGTCTGTTTTAATATGTAATTACTCACCAGCGGACACACAATTAGGGACATGGGGGGCGGTTACGTTGCTGGGTGTGGTAATGGGGGCCATTTAGGTGGCCCTCGCTGCTGCACTCAGTACCTGATCGCCTCTCAGTCAAATGTAAGTCAAATGAAAACATTCAATGGTCTTTTCTCTTTATAATTTAAAAACATTTATTAATCCTCCCTGCTAATTTCAAGTATATAAATAGAAAATTAAATTTCATCACCATAAAACTGCCACAACCATACCATATAACTATCAAGCCTATTACCAGGTTTTTACCATCTTCCATTTATGCTAATTTAAAGTAATAATTCAAAAATTTCATCTTTATTTTTATTACAGTACCACAATTTTACCATATAATTACTGAGTCTATTGCCTGTTTTTACCACCTTTAACAAATGCTAATTTAAAGTAATAACATAAAATTTCACTTTTCTTACTATAACAATATTACCATATAATTTGTCTGTCTATTACCTGGTTATTACAAAAGATAATTAGCACTAATTACATAGAAATAACATATTACCATTAAAATGACCAAATAATAATAATCTGTACATGTAAATTGCTACTGAAATATTTAAATATTTACTGTTTAGGAACGGTCTGAATGAAATGTGGAGATCTCACCTTCCCTGAAGGCAACATCGGAACAACCAATCATTACATTACATTACAGTCATTTAGCAGACGCTTTTCTCCAAAGCGAACTACATCTGAGAATAAGAACAACACAAGCACTAAATCAAACAGTAGAGAACATCATAGATAAGTGCAGTTGAACTGCTGTAGTGTAGT
>JBAMHX010030328.1:0-10447 GCA_037177515.1 Pseudomugil tenellus
CCCCCCCCCCCCCCCCCCCCCCCCCCCCCCCCCCCCCCCCCCCCCCCCCTCCACACTCTGCCATCGGCGTCAGGGGGCTTAGTGTGGTTATGGCCGGGATGTGACCATAAAAAGATCCCGCCTGCTGCTACAAAGGACTTCCCGTAGTGCTCGCCAAGCTATCTGCATTGTTGTTGCAGTCTGTTTTTTTAGACTCGGTCGGCAGAGCCTCCAGGCCTGACCCACATACTCCAAACACACATGTGTGACTATCTGTCTCCCTCATCTTTTTACACCCATAAACCCTGCAACTACTTTACACTACAATTTACCAGCTACAGAGGATGTGCAGCTGACGTCACCGAGTCATGTGACTTTTGCTCTTCATGGCACCAAAAACAGTAAACTTCGTACAGACTGTAGTGTTTGAGGTTTTGCTCCGAGTCAAATGGTGAGTTCATGCTCCGCATTCGGGTGAAGGAATATACACGGCCAAAAGAACGGCTTGTTGTTCTACAGACTACCGGAGAACACCGAGAGACGGGACAAATAGATTTTATATAAGAACTTGTCCAGCCGTAGCAGATAATAACTCTCCTTAAAACAAGGAGATCATAAAAGAGGAGTCTGGTGATTTTATGTGGAGAAGAAACATCTGTACGGAGAAACGTGTGGATACGAAGTCGCAGCAGGAGTGATGGATGCAGCGCATTTACAGATAAATTTATAAATAATTTTCCAGTTATAAGCAGAACCTTTATGCACATTGCTGAGCGTCTCTTTGAAATGCGTTACCAATGAAATGCAGAGATTATAGACACAATGACCAGTGACGTCATAATTATCTGCTCATTGACGTAGTTTCAGTCTGGCGGCAGAAAGACTCATCCGCTGCTGTCTTTACATATATTAACTAGAGCGTAGTGTCGAGTTTGTGTAGTTTAGTACGTTGCACAAACAGAACATCACGTGTCGTTTTCCTTCCCACTGTCGCCTCATGCAGCTCATGGTACATATTTATTATGAATTGGCTCAAATTGATCTCTGTAAAGCGCCCTGAGACAACATTGTTGTGAAATGGCGCTATACAAATTAAGCTGAATTGAACTGGAAGCCAGCAGAGTTGCTGCAGGACAGATGTAACGTTGCAGAAGGAGGATGTTCTGAAAATAATACGGGTGGCAGAGTCAGGTAAAACAAAAAGAAGGCAGTGAACTCATCATGTTGGAGATGATGTGAGCTTGGCGGCATGGTGCATCATCCTGCTGAAAGTATCCATCAGAAGATGCTACACTCTGCTGATCTCCACAAAGAAACCAAACGAAAAAAAAGGCATTCATTAAAACGACCCCCCCCCCCCCCACCTGTGTAAATACTGAATAATAAATAAAAATTTGAGGGTAATTTCTAGGTCATTTCTTTTGCAAGAAAAGTAGATGGAATCATCTCAGAAGCTCCAGAAGACCAAACTGCAGACGCTGCATGCTAGCTCGCTTTTATACTGATGTTTCCTATGCAATGTATAATAAAGCTTAAATGTACATCCCATAATACTATAAACTAATGCAGATGCTCAGATTTTCAGCTACTACATAAAAACAAAGGCACTGGGTCTCACTCACTTCCAACCTTCAGAGAATTCATTTATTCATCAACTTTTTAATGAATCTGTTATTGATTTTAGGGCTGAACAGAAAAAGACAAGAAGCAGAAGAAAAGGCAGAAGAATCAACTCTATTTGAACTAAACTTTCCTGCAGTTTAATGGACGTTGTTTAGAAGCTTTGCGCTTAATGAAATTCTCCCTGCAGAACGACGAAGAGTGTGTTTAAAATACGCATTTACACTACAGGCTGGCTCAGATTAGAGGATTTGTCTCCACATTAAGATGATCTGGAAGCATCAGCGAAGGGTCACCAGTCCAGCTGGATGCACCTCAAACCTACTAATCTAAAACATACATCATCAGTTATCACAGGATTTGCTAAATTAACTAAATGTGTATTTAAAGTTCCCAAGTTCAGACTGATGACTTGTTGATCTTTGTCTGCTCCTGATTGGTGGAAAGTTTTGACAGGAAGTATCTTCATGACATATAACGGTGTAATCATGGATCATAGCACAGAGTTTCAGAATAAACACTACATGTTGGATTGTAAACCTCCAGGATGGATAGAAATCCTGGAAAACTACAGCAGATCACCTAAAGGGTCAGATATCCATGCCATGGTGATACAGCACCGGTTCTGATAGTAGAAGAGGGGACCTCAGGTATGGATGGAGCTCACTAGTTGACAGTAATGTTGATGTGAACATTTAAAACACAAAGCCGAACTGCTATTTACCAGCTGGCCACTAACTTCATCTTCATTAGTTAATAATCTGGATTCTAAACGAGTCATGGACGAACATTCACACACGGTGTTTGTAAGTCTCCCCCATGTCGGGGCAGAACTTCAGAACAACAGAGGGCCCCTCGAGGGCCCCAGGTGTTATTTCAACCAGAAGCTCCACTATAGCAGATTATACAGTACATTCCTGACGCATGACTCTGCCCTACACAGGCTGTTTCCTCAGCATACACTCTACATGCCAACGCAAACACACCAGCCTACACACACACACACTGCCATCACTTTCACACAGGGTCAGTTTACTGAAGCTACAGCGTTCATCTGCACACAGGGAGAGGAAACAGACCTGGGGGAAATGGGGGGGTTAAGTACAGAGCTGCACCGAGCTGTGCAGTGAGACGGCGAGAAAATGAGGTGATACCGGTGTAGGTACGAGATGGTTGGGCTATCCAGACGAAGCACTACACATTTCTTTAAATGTAATGATGTTTGTGTGTGTGTGTGTGTGTGTGTGTGTGTGTGTGTGTGTGTGTAAAAGTCATCTATGAACTACATATATGACCTACAATCCCACTTTGATGAAAAACTACTTCCATAATTTGTCCTGACAAACCATAACTCAATGTCCAGCCAACAGAATGACATCATCAGCAGGTGCAGAACCCTGAGCAGATCTGAGATCTGGTACCTACTGGTACCTTCTGGTACCTACTGGTACCTACTGGTACCTTCTGGTACCTACTGGTACCTTCTGGTACCTACTGGTACCTACTGGTACCTTCTGGTACCTACTGGTACATGTGGATGTCCAGCTCAGCATACAACGGTACCATCAGCCAACCTGAGACAGACCGAGTGTGAAGGAAGCTTCTCACAGACTGGCCTCACAGTTCACATCACTCTGAGATCAATGATGGTGAGTTCAGAGTTCACTTAGAGGAGAAAAAGCTTGAAATAAAATCAAACAAACGGAAAAGAAATACTGAAATAAAAAAAATGAACTTTGATTGAATCAACACAACATCAAAAGAAAAAATTACATTGAATAAAAATGAGCTACATATTTGATAAAAGTCAGATTTTTTTAAGTTCGCTTCCAGTGATGATAAAGCAGAGCTTGCAAAAAAAAACCTCTGCAGGGTTTATCAGCTTCAAAGCTTTTCCTGTTAAAACAGAAAAGCTGTTTTGCATAATGAGTTCATGTATATAAATAGATGGAGCATGCAGATCTTTGTTTCTGCAGGGTGAAGAGGAACTCCAGAAGAGAGATGGAAAAAAAACTAAATGTTTACATTTTTGTAAAGGACCAACATCATGTTCTACATTAATCTGTGTAGAATTCTGGACATCAGATTATAAAAATAGTCTCATTGGAGCAGGATTTGTTCTTTTTCCATAAAAAAGGAGAGTTCACAGTCCGTATGAGGGATTTCACCATCATAGCTTCTCTTTGCACAACTACAGAATAATTAATCACAGTTTGACAATTATCATAATGATTTTGCATCAACTAATTTCACCAACACTAAAAAAGTGTTACATTTTAGATGACCTTTCATTTGCACTTGATTTGAGGTCAGTAGGATGAATAGTTACAGAGATCTAGCCAAAAGGTTTTCTTGATCTGCCCTGGTAGCCAACGTGAAAATGACAAATTGCTTAAAATGGAATCAGTTCATCCTCTCTCTGACATCTATACATATGCAAAACATGTAGACTACTACATACTAGTCAAGTTATATGTAAATAAAAAGACGATAAGTGAAAAAAGAAAAGATGAAAAGAAGCTACACCAGCAGTGCCAAAAAGGAGGAAAGCTGCCGTCAAAGTTAACACAATCTTCAATACGGCAGCGGCTGCAGGAATATTAACATTTTAAGCAAGCTTCAGATTCTGTTTGATGCATGATACATTCTCTAGATACATGTTTTTTTCTCCACGTTGACTTTCCAGGAAAACATAAGTCTATGGCTGTTTTTCTAAAATCAAGAAGTTTTACAGGTAATTTCGGCAGGTGTTTTTAGTCCTCAACGCATTTGGCTGTGTTGTTATAAATGCTAAACCTGTGTAACTTAAGAAAGTTAACTACTCATTCTTGTCTACAACGATCCCTGTTTGTGTTAAAGTATTGTATTAATATTGCTTTAATGCGTGTTATTATTTACTGCTGTAGGTGTTTATGGTGGAGCTAATTAGGCCCGAGCACCGAGGCAGTGCGAAGGCCTTTTGAAATGCAAGCGCTTATTGTTATTCTTCCACCTTCTTCTTCTGACATTCTTTCTTCCTTCATCTTCCAACAAAAGGATGCCATTTTGGGGGCTTTGGACATGCTCAAAAACTCACCAAATTTTACAAGGCAAGGAGGACAAGCAGGAGGCAGCCAGCAAGCAGATTAACAGGGTTTATTACATAAAACAGCACTTACAATCATGACAACCAATAAACTAACTAACTAATGATCCAGCGAGGGGGAAAGAAAACCATGTAAATACACTGAAAACAGACACAGGTGAAAACAATGACCAAAATCAAACCAGGTGAACTAATGAACAAGACATGCGGCTAAAACAGAAAGCAACGCGCAAAACAGCAAAAACTACCAAATAAAACAGGAAACCAACGTAACCTAACCTAAAACCCTAACACCAGACCTGCATGTCATCAATCTATATTAAATTTTGTAAACATGTTCTCCATAAAGTCTCAAGGACTCTCAAGAGTCTGAAGTCAGCCATTTTGGATCAAATTCACCATTTTGGCGTTTTGCTCACGTTATATTTGATCTAAATGATCCTATTTATTAAAGTTATTTCATAGCATGTGGGTGGGGCCGGGGCCTCAAAATTTGATGTCTCGCATTGAAAAACAAAAATTATATAACTCCCACATTAAACAGGATATCTGAAAATTGATACCAAGATTAACACTCTGAAGAGGTGTATATGTCAATATCTCGTTTATGAATTAGCCACGAGCCCTGGCGTCCGGAAATGACTTTTTTACTCAGACAAGCATTATTTTGGCTAACTAAATCCAATCAGGTCCAAATTAGATCAGATAGCAGAAAACATGTTGGTGAATAGAAAACTATGGCTCTACGCTTCAGGGCGGGACCGTAGTCCAGCAGAAGAGAAGTTTCTACACCAAATGTAAATATGGCAGATGATGGTCGGACGCCATGAAACAGGAAGTAGGTGTAACTCAGCCATTAAAAGTTTGATCTTAACCTCTTAAGCCCTATTGCCCCCCGTACAGGCTCCGAGAGACTCATCGCAGCAAAAAACATACAATGCAGCACATATCATGAAGAAATAAAGTCATACCGCACATCAAATTAAACAGGAGAAACTCTGCTACAAGCACATACAATTCATTTTTACATACTCCACACACAACTCAAACACCAAACATATTAATGCTCAAATATCAAAATCCGAATGCTGGGGCTTAAGAGGTTAACAAAACTTGGCATGGCTGATCTCAGCCATACTGTGAACTCAGTCAAATTGAAACATCTTGCATAAGTCACAATGTGTATCATTAGCGCCCCCTAAAATACTTCAAACATTTAGCCCCACCCAATTAATTGACCGACATGCATGCAAGTGTTCCTTGGCAGGGCCTACAGAAAAGTCTCTTGGACCTATAGACTAATTTATTAGGAACATCAGCCATTTGAAACTAAAATGTAACTATTTTTCCAATTTTGTCATTTTTTTAGCCTCTTATGTTTGATTGAACTTGTCTTATGAATTTTATTGTGTCAAGCTCAAACTTCTACAGCGTGAACACACGTCCCTTGTGATTAAAAGTTATCAAAAGCTTTTGATACATCGATGGGTGTGGCTATGGTGCACATTACATCTGAGTCATCCTACAGATTTTAGTGTACAGTCAACAATCTCTTTCAGAATACTCTGAAGGTATAAGAAAATAAACAGTAAAAAAAACATTTTGCCAATGTTGAGGGGTGTGGCCGTGGTGGGCTGTCAAACTTTGATGTCTGCCATGAAACAAAATATAGATAACATAAATTACAGTAAGTGACTCAACCTTGACCTGATTTATTCATAACTTACAGAGAATATTGAGGGACATATCCTGAACCGATGGATATGACTTTAGCCCCGCCGACTTTCAACAGGAAGTGCTTTTTTTACCCCACATTTAATTTCCAAGAAAACTTAAGTCTATGGCTGATTTGTAAAATCATCCATAGTTTTACAGGTGGTTGCTGTTTTTAGTCCACACATAATGACTGTTCTCCTCAAGAATTGATCCCAAAGACTTGAAACTGCTTCACAAATTGCCTAAATAATATTTTAGGGACTAAAGGGAAAGAAAAATAAAGTGTGAAAACAGGACAGGACAGAAAGGAATAGAATAAAAAGAAGTAATGAGTAAAAGAGAAAGAAGAAAAAAGGCGAGAAATCTAAGGACTAAGAAAAAGAGTGGAAGAAAAGAAAGAAAAAGGGAAAAAGAAAATGTAAGTTTAATATGTGAGATCCACCCCAAGTATTCTAATATAGAACCTACTGGTAAAAAACAGTAAATATCTATACTGTTAAAATGTTGTTTTGTGTGTTGTCTAACTGTTTCAAAGGGTGCCATGCCTTCTTTTGCCTTGGGCCCCAAGTTTTTTCAATCCGCCACTGTCACCAACACATTTCATGCGTTTTCTCTAAGATCCAACACATCCAAAGACTACCTGTCCCTCTCCAATAAGGGGCTGGAATCCTGCGGGTTTTCCGTTATCCCTGCTTCAGCACATTTGATTCAAATCAAATGGATCCGATAGCTCATCAAGATCTGGACAGTGATTCATTCAATTGAATTAGGTGTGTTGTAGCAGCAAAAAATGGAAAACTTTGAGGACGAAGGCCAAGGTTCCCCACCCCTCCCCTACCTGGTCCTCTATTTGGACCTCAGAACGCAGAAAAAACATCTGGCTAGCTTTGACTTTCAGCTTTTTGACGTACATCATAAAGGAACTAAAAATGCACTTGTAGAGTGCAGACATCCGCCAAGTTTATTATTTGGGCTTATTTAGGGTCAGCCAGAGCTCAGCCACACATGATCTCTGTCAGAGTGAAAAACAGCAGACAGAACCGGCCTGTAGGATGCCCAGCTGCCATCACATGAGTACATCCAATTGAGAGAGTGTGACATTTAGGACTTTTCTATTCGTACCTACTCTCCCCGGCTCGACCAGGCTTCAGGGTGTTTCAACCCTAGATATTGCATACACAGTAGATACTTTTGGGTACCTGCTTCCTTGATGTTCCAAGCAGGAAGAGTCGGGCTCAAATTGTGACTACAGGCTGGAGTAGTAATCAGCCCATAGTTTTGGTATTAATACAGATCTGGGCAGCAGCTTCAGAACCAACAACAACGTACTTTCTGCAGTTCTGATTGTTGACACTTCATAATATCTTTGATTTTTGTGGCACATTCGGAACCAACACCAGAACTTTCTGAAAATCAGGGCAACAGCTTTATAATACCTCTGAACGCAGCGACGCATTCAGAACTTCTCTCACATTGAAGGGTCCTGAATTATCATGAAAAACCAGTCGAGTCGAGTGGAGTTGAGCTGGTTGAGTCGACCAGTAGATACTAGTGGAAAAGCACCAATTATAATAGAGTAGGAGGGTCTAAAGCATTTTTGAATTTAAGAAAATCAGCAGAACAGAACTGAAGAGGATACAAAGATTACTGAGCATCACTGGTTGAGTTTCTTCTGAAGTAGTAGACGTTGGGCGCTATGTTTGTATTAAATCCGTTTATTATGTAAAATCCAGTAGAAAGAATTACTTTATTCAGCCTTCATGTAAACACATCAGCTGGAATCTCTGGTCAAATTGATCAAAAGCGTCTCCTGATCAAGACATGCTTTGATAAAACTCTTGTGGGAGTTGAGTTGAAGCTGTGCAAGAAGTTTGGGGCCAAAAATCACAACAAATCCAGGACAAGAAGCAAAATATATGTAACAGCTCTGTAACTATAGAAACATGCTTTACTTCTCACCGTGGTAATCATTCATGTCCAAAGTGGGGAAGGTCCGCCTTTATTTTAAAACAGCCTGACAGGACTTTCTGTCCATGGGAACACTTCATCTGGAGCTGGGGGACAAGGAGACAAGGAGACGGGCAGGGTGGGGATCTCACAGCCGTCCATATCAGATTATAGGTTTGTCTGTTTCTATATTTTCAGGCTAAACAAGAGGGTCTGTAAAAAGAACTGAGCCCCAGCTGTAGGCGAGGAGAGGACCCAGACACGCCACATCTGGAATACACATCATCCAGAGGCCACCAGAAGCAGGCAGGGTCATCGTCCCATGGGTCCGCCCAGGCAGGAAGGTTGTGTGTGTTTGTAACTGAGCCACGTTTACGAGTGCACAGCAAGACTCGTTCCGCTAATCTCAGCCAATTAAAAACAGTCACAAATTAACACAAACATACACAGCGACATGTAAACATGTCGAGTCCACAGATAAAACGTATTCAAACTGGAGAGCAGACTGTGAGCAGGAGTCTGAGGAGACGTAGTCCAGGTCCTTCAGTCCTCTGCTTCCTCTGACTGAAACGCTGCTGTTCCCCATAATTATCATGTCCTAAACAAACACTGCTAAACATAGATGCATGCACTCCCCACTGGTTCTCTGCTGCTGCTGGTCAGACTTCACTCCTCCATGCAGCTTCCATGACACACATTTACTTTTACCCTCATTAATCCAGATTAGAAACATGTTGTTACAATCTGACATTGTCAGGGTTTTGCATCGAAAGACCCTAAACCTGAAACATGGTCTGGTCAGAACCACTGAGATGCCACAGTGAATCAGCTGGTGAATGAAGGAAGAGACAAGAAACCGGCTGGTTTCAACATGTGGGTGGACAGAGGTCCTCAGCTTTGTACTTCATATATTCTCATTTTTGTTATAATATATTCTAGTTTCTGATTTGTTTAAAAGGCAACAAATGGCTTTTATTCTCAGGGTTTTGCATTTAGATCATATTTGTAATAAAACTTGATTAGTTTTTGAACGAATGCTGTGTGGGTGGGGGAGGTCATAAAGAGGGACAATTACAGATCTGACTATTTCTTCACAATGAACATTCCAATCACAACTATTCTGTATCAGGAAAACTTATTAAAAATGTCCAACAAGTATTGGTGAGAGTATGACACAGATGTCAATCTGCACTGAATCTGCTTGTAGAGGAAAAGATCTTAGTGAACGCAGGCGGTGCAGGGTCAGAGGTCACATAAGTAAACACTGTGAGGGGAAAAGAATGTGTCTGAGACCAAAGGTGATATCACACCAGCACACATCAACCGCCTGACCTATGTAGCACACAAATAACAGCCCTTTCAGCACAATGCAGGCTAATACAAGGCAGGTTCACATCCAGAACCAGAGAGAAAGGTCAGAGATGACAGCAGGAAGGGCTGAAGCCAATGGAGACGGCAGCAGAACAATTTGGCTTCACTTGTACGGATTTGGTGGGAAAGGATGTTGATATTCTACACAGGAAGCCAGACAAACAAAACAGTGTGCTGGATGGACCAAGGCCATATGAAAACGACCCAACCAAACCTTATTTCATACAGGGCTACTCCCTGAAGTTTAACATCAATAAATCCACTCAATGGGTCCATGTCTGGAGCTGCAGCTGGATCAGAGCAAACAGCAGAATTATGAAAACCAACTTTCACCATGTGTCACCGAATCAGTCACTGCAAACAGTTTCAGTAGTGTTGCGAATGTGTGGCAGCAGGATGTTTGGAAGGACCGTTTTCACCGCTGCACCAGCAAGGGGGGGGCAGAAGCCATTTTCATAACACTAATCTTTCGTGTCACTGTATTTTCTGCTACTTTTAAGCTTATTGTTGTTCTTTTGTCCACTCAAAATTTAAAAATGACAACTTTCTTTAGATGGCTACCAAACAAGGTTGAAAATAAGATTCAAGTGTCAACAATCACATTTTCTTCTTATATCTATACTTTAGTTTTAGTCAGAAAGCATATGTAACTATATATATATATATATATGTACACACATATATATATATATGTGTATACATATATATATGTGTGTATACATATATATA